>CM056168.1:29855612-29937188 GCA_029691765.1 Entomobrya proxima
GGTTATAATTCAGTCTTAAATACAAAAATTCACTATTGAAGCTTTCGCCAACAAAAGTGTAATAAAATAAATACAATATAAATAGGTTCCTACACGTAAGGTTGCCAGTTGCTTCCATCTGCGGGCATTAAATTCCCTGTGATGAGAAGAATAATGTCAATAATCCACCAAATTCCTACCCCTCCTAATGTCAGTAACTTTCCAACACCTAGCCAGTACAAAGATGACAAAGATTAGCTTTATAATATAAAAGAACAATCAAATAATGTCCCTGAATTCAAATTAGTAATTACCTGTGCCAGTATGCCCCAAGCAAAACCTATCGATTCCAAGAAATCCTAAGAATATGCTGAATAACAGCGTGGAAAGAAAGTAATGACCAGAATATTTCACACATGGAAATCCTTCTCTCAAAAACCTTTTATCCGCCGGGCCCTTCGGTCCTGGAACGGAAAAGCATTCTATTCCATCCAAAGGTTTACACAGTCTCGCCGTGTGTTCAACATCCTCAAACCATTCGCCACCCCACTAATTTCAGATTAAACAATAAAATCATATACAAATTATGCATGTAGAAATAATCGTCGTTTACCATCTAAAATACAAAATTCTCAACTCTTATAAAGTTACCTTCACACATCCATATCCGATTTTCTCTTTGGCCGTAACATTACCGTTATGATCCACCAGCTTTTCACAATCTAAGAATTCTAAGGGCAAGTGGTCACAACGCACTTTGGGACCCAGCGGGTTAAATACCTCATTGTCATTGTTGCTGCTACTACTACTACTGGCAGCAAAATGAGGAGTTCCATTTGTACTACTGTTCGAGTTGCCATTTGATGTGCTACTCTTTTCCTTCATTGTGGAAGTCGCAATTTCCTTCAATTGCTCGTGCGATACATTCAAAATCCCCATCAATATCAAAATTACTGGGAGTGAATATTCCCGCATGATTTCCCATATAACAAACGGCTATGTTTTGTGCAAGATGAAATGTAGCAGAAATCACGCCTCCAGTAATTATCTCCAGACACTCAAACCCATTGACTAAATGCACATTTCAAGAAAGGCGTTTTGTAGAAGGACATTCAATTTCACTTTTGGCTTATGATTTAAAAATGAAGAATCTTTTCGTACTAATACATGACATTTAATTAAAAGCATGTGCTTTTACTGCTTTTTCCTGGAGCAAACTGTTTTAAAGCAAGCGTCTCCACAAAGTATGCGCACAAACTTTCACTTTCTAATTATTATGATTAGTCAATTGTCAATAATTTCCCGAACTTTTGGAACCTTTTTGATTTTTAGCAATTGCAATGTAACTTTGAACGAATATGCATGAAGAATTTACCTTGCAAAATGGTATTTCAGCTGATCATAGATTGAAACATGTACTCATATGGAATTGTTTTGGTGTATTGCACATTGATATCTACACTTGCAACTTGATAGTAGTGTCTTGTCACGAGCAAGTGTGAACATTTTAGACATAAACAGATTGAATTGAAGGTGTATCCAGAAAGACAAAAACTACGCATAAACGCGCAATACGCATTCTCTAAAGTCTCAGTGTATATTATGATTGATAATCAAAAGTAACTATAATATGTATCATCATAATTGTTACTTATATATATTAAAAGTTTTAAATTAAAACAGCAACTGTACATTTTATGGTCGACCATATTGCTGATTAAGTGCAGCCGCTTGTCTTTTAAAGTCACTTTAAGACAAATGTTGCAATGGTGGATTAAAAAATTAAAGAAGCGATATCTTATTGTATAAAGGTTAAATAACAGTTTGCCGTAAAAGAAGAGCCTCCCAGTTTAATCATATTAAAGTTTCCAAGATGCTAAAACCTAAAGCATTGACAAAAGTTCTTAGTGAAGCCAACACAGCGGGCGTCGAAAGCACTTTGTAAGTTGACAACGAATTGTGGTGAATGTTGCATTGCAATAGAGAAAACTGCGTTTTAAAAACTTTTATCATTGTCAATGTCAATGTGCTTATTTCTGGCTTCTTATTCAGGTTGCTAAACAGAGAAGGAAGTCTTTTGGCTTACTCCGGATACGGGGATAAAGATGCTCGTGTCACTGCTGCTATCGCCAGCAATATTTGGACATGCTATGAAAAGAGTGGTAGAAATGCGTTAAATGATGATAAATTGGAATTGGTTCTACTGGATTGTATGGTGCGTTTCGAAAATTTCATATAAGACAACATTTTGAATTTTTGGAGCATCAATCACTTTTAACGTTTCTTTGGATTTCAGGACGGAAGAGTGGCAATCACTCAGGTTGCAAATTTGTTATTGTGCCTTTACGCAAAACCGGATACTGGATTAGGTTTACTTGAAGCCAAGTCCAAAGCATTGGTAGAATATTTAGATGGTCCACTTAGAAAAGTAGTATCAATTTAATTGTGCTTAGCAGCAAAGCTTAATCGAAGAAGACATCAAAAAGACTGTTTTAAACATTATTCTCAACCCATCTGTTAGACAAAAAAGATGATCAGCAAGGGTTATTTTAATTCTTATTCTTGGTTAAATCTTTGTCTTCTTCATTCATCGTACTCGTATATTTTATTCCGGTTTTTACAAGTTCGTGTGGTTTTTAGTTCAATTCATTGTATTTATGTACTGTGTCTGAACACTAAGATACATTTGATTTAAGTTCAGGTTAAGGTTTTATTTGTGCAAAGAGTACTCTTCGCACGTATATAAAATCTTCTTGGTACATAGTTCTGAGTACTTTAATGTGAATTTTTTGTTAGAATAATATAGTATCATAAAGTTAATTGTATTTTAGTATTCAATAATAATGGAATTTTTGATGAGAATGGCGAACTCCAGTAGAAAAGCCTCTTTTCTTTCATATACGCGTTTAAAATGTTTGAAGATGTGTGATATGTACTAAGTATGCAATAAATAAAAAAATACAAGATTCTTCTAATAGGTTCAAATCCGTTGAACGCATCAAGTTTATTTTCAAAAACCTGCATCTTTGCATTATGCGTTTGCATATTATTCATGCATTTTTACCTCATTTTCTGGCACTAGTGTACGGTTTGAGCAGGGTCTCAGTAAATACGCAGAATCTAAATAACAAAATTACTCGTCATATGCACTTAAATTAAAGGCAATTTCATCATATTATGCATATGGTATTCAGGATAATACAATTAAATCATTCTATAAGAAAAACTGAATGAAGGTTTTACGTTCATTCGGTTTTCCCAGCGGTTTTAATGTAAATAAGTGAAGGAGAGTAAACTCATGAAGGAATCTGCTTAAAATGCTTAGTGCGATTGGGCAACATCACATAATAAATGAATCTTTTGGTGTTAAAAAATTCATATCTCAGTTTTGCTAGTTGACAAACATTTATCAAGCAAACCCGACACTCAGAAATGACTTGCCGAATTTACGACCTCGAAAACACTACAATTTATATAATATCAAGTTTTCAGAGTTCTAAAATGAGACAAAAAACTAATTGCTTCACTATTCAAGCATAGGTACGGTACAGCAGCATTAGCAAGGACAAAGTCATTCTATCTCTCTGGTGTTTCGTCGCAGTCACAATCTTTGGATTGCATTGGAACCTATGTAAAGCATCATTGAATGCTGGCCGGACTCTGTATTCCATTGACTGAAGTACTATCCCTATTATCAGTCGTAGCGTGTGGTGTTTTTAGCAATCATTGGTCATAATTTCTCTTTTTATGTTTTATACCTACATATCATATATAAATGTCTCTGGTGAGGTCGATTTTAATACTCACTTTGAAGCACCAACAATAATTATTTAGCATGATTATTAACATGTAGGACTCTACTAACTTAAGGTGGATTGATTCATGAATAAAGATGATCTTACGTAAATGTTTCAACAGTACCATGTACTTTTTTGCTTCTGTCATTATTAGGAATGTATGACCGTAGCTTACATGCAGTATGTAGACCGTACAATGATATTTCATATCAGTTCCATGCATGCACAGTTTAAATAAAGAACAAGCATAGTGTTGTTAAACTTTGAATCAGAATTTAGTTGCCTGAAAATTAGATTTATTCGTCGTTTCTAATTCATAAAACCTGCGTTATTTATCATCATACTTAACATATGCAGTGCAGGACAAATATAATCATTACCAATCTTGAATCAAATACAATGTTAGATAAAGTTTAATTCTAAACAGCAAGTGGTATTGTTGATTTAAGTTTTTCCAGTTTTACTTCCTTCTAAGATGTACTGCCGGCAATAGTGCGCTGCGCATCATCAGGAAGAATATTGTACATTATCAGGAGGTCTTATCATAAATACGTAAACATGACAGTGGGCACATGATGAAAGACATTTAATACTTATGTCGTTCATGCATACACCTAAAAAGTTTAAAGCAAAATAGAAGTAGCCTGTCAATGGCTTTTGAAAGTTTTCATAATATCGTAATGCGAATAAAGTATAATAGTGCATAGTGTGTACTTCGAATTCTATCCTTAATTGTGAAAAGAATCATCGTAAAATCAAGATCTGAAAGTTTTACCGTTTTCGTTTGCGACAATTACAAATGAAGAAATCAATGCTTTAAAGTTTAACTTTTTATATCGATTTTTCTGTGCATTTTTTTCGTGCTTCAAAATGCATGAAAATATACCTCCCAGCAAGCTTAAGAAAAGGCTTAAGCAAAAAGCTAAAAAAGAGTTGAATGAATTCGAGGAAAATGTGCCAAAATGTTTATCTACAATTCGAGAAATGCTGCAAGGTACAAATCTTGATAGTTGTAATACAGGTACCAAATGCGAATTGCTGTCTCTCAGGTTTACTACAGGCGCACTTAGTGCATTATGCTGTTGTGGTTAATTTTTACAGAGGACCAATCCCTTTACTGTCCAATGGATGATAAATTCTTGCTGCGTTTTCTCCGCGCAAGAAAATTTGATGTATCTAAAACAATCAACTTGGTGAGTAATTTCTTGGTGAATCAAAATAAGAAGTAATGATATGAATGTATAATACATTTGTTCTCTATATGAAATTTTAAAATCATGGAAAAATATTTTCATAGATCCATAATTATTATGATATGCGCTCGAGAAATGCTCAGCTTTTTGAAAACTTGTGTCCAGAATCAGTGGCACATGTGCTAACAGCGGATTTGCAAGCAGTTCTTGAACAAAGGGACGAATCCGGTCGCCAAATATTCATTTTTCGAGCAGGTAATTTTAGCAGGTAAAATTATGTTTTCACTATCTCTAATAATGATATGTAACTTTAAATTTCTCTTGACGGACAGGAAACTGGTGCCCAGATACAGTAAATTTAGACGACATTTTCCGCTCAAATTATTTATTCCTGGAGGAAATGACGGCTTGCGAGGAAACCCAAATTTGTGGTGTCACAGCCATTGTAGATTTTGAAGGGCTAGGTTTTTATCAAGCTCGACAGTTTACTCCGAAACATGCTTTAAGGATGGTTCAGATTATCCAGGTATCAACATTTTCCAGTAACTACAATCCAGTCAACTGAAAGCAGATGTGTAATGCGTTACATCAATTGAATTATGTAATCTCTCATTTTTGTCTGACGTTTCAGAACGCGTTTCCTTGTAGGTTTCAAGAATTTCACATGATAAACCAGCCTTATATCTTCAACTTCCTATACTCTGTCGTAAAGCCGTTTCTCAGTGAAAAAATTCGAAAGAGGGTAAGATGAAGTTATCAAACTCTACACTTTCTTCATAAAAAAGTTTTTAAAAGTATTGTATTGCATTACTATTGATCTTTGACAGATATACTTTCATGGCAAAGACATGGCATCTTTACATAAGCACGTTAAGCCTCAAATACTACCAGAATTCCTTGGTGGAACAGAGAACGTCTCGTTCACCGAAACTGTTCAAAAGTTCAACCAGAAGCTCTTGAGAAATAACACATATTACAAAGGTGAATGCTGCTAAACGTTTTTTGACAGATTAAAGTCGATTGAATCGTACCAATTAGTAAAGTTTTACATTAAACATTTATATAGAAATGTGCCGTTTTGGATACAATAAACCGGTGAAAGGAAAGCTAACTTCCCCTATGCGAATATGCGAATAGTCTTACATCGGAATACAATAGTGTGTGAATACAATTACTCGTTTCTGTCGCATTCTATTTTTACTTGGATTCGTTGTAGAAGAATGGATTCGAAAGCAACGGATGACGAAAAAAGTGTAACACGTATTAATTACCCACAAAATAAATCCTGCAAACACAATGATTCACGAACAATTTTAAACCGAATTTACAAATAAATGCTTTTACTCAAATACGTCAATTTTATATCGAGATGGTGTATACTATAATGAAAATAATAATAAAATAAGTATAAGTGAAAAATGACTGTATATTTTATAGAATGTTATTTGAGTTATTTGCAGCCGATGTATAATTACAAATTGTGTTACAAACAAACATTTAATCCCAATCCATGAAACTTGTGTTTTCATACCTACATTATCCGACCCAACGTTCTTTTTTAGTTTATGCAGTTCTAATATTTTTGTTGTTCTTCTGTGCGTGAACCGAAAGGCAAGACGCTAGTCAGTAAATACTACGCTACGTTTTTTCCTCTTCCATACTGCAGAGAAAATGCTGCAAAATGGACTTATTTCAAGGTCAGAATTTTTGCCTGATTAATGATGGTATGTACTAACTTTGCATTTCCAGTAAATGATTTCCTATTCACTTTTACCGAAAACTTTCATTTTGAAATAATGTCAAATAATATCATTTCACCTATATTATATTTCATATCATGATCTTATGCAACTTCAAACAACATATTGTAAAGTTCAAGAAAATGCCTTTAAATATATTTTTCAAAAGAGAAAGGAACAATAAAGTGCTAAATTCAGAGTAAATGCACAACTTTATGATTTTCCAAAGAACGGATAAAGCTATTTTAAACACTGATTGAAAGGACATGCAATGATGGGTTAATGGGTTCGGGTTCCACGCTCATCGTCCACCAACCTTTTTTTGTACAAGCCCGTATATTATAAGAAGCAGGTACAAAAGGAGTAAAATGCGTTCATGCAGAGATGCCAAAAATGCCAACTTGTATTTTCTTTCGCCATCCAATCCCAGACACTGAACCCTATAGACCACGTAAAAAATCTAAATCTAGCACTCGACAAAACGAAGTATTGTGCTACAGTGCAATAGTGCAGTGTTGGTGGTAAAGTGGTAACATGAAACCAAGTGCAGTCATATAAAGGCTTGATTTTTACCAGAATTCTTTTAATGCGTTGTTGTATCCATGTTGTTGTACCATACTAGCATGTCCATACAGAAAGATCTCCACACAAGAGAATGATATCAAAGGAATAATATAGGAAAGCATAATGAATGGGTTGCTTTTGCTTTTTAGGATAATATCATGTTGTTGATGCTGATTGTTGTGGGTGATTTGGGATTGCATTGCACGATTTGCACGTATTAAACATGGTCAAATACCCACATAATAGTGTTGAGGTGGATGGCAGGACAGCAGTTTTTGGCAGGCAATACACAGGCACACAAGACACAATTAATAAAGCATTTAATTTTTACATAAAATGCAAAACAGCATAATAAATTAATAGTGTGTTTAATTACCTTATGCTTATAGCTTTGCTTGAGTCACTCTTTTTGTCGCATAATAGAACAAAATGCCGAAGTTAAAGACTTGTCATGATTACAATATGCACAAAAGTGAAATTGTGTGACCGGAAAACATTGATTGTTGAAAAGGCGAAATTTAGAAGAATCGGACGTGTACATGTCCAGGTTTTCTAAATTCTGTGCACTAAACAGTGTGGACCAAGAGCTGTCATTGCCTTATTTACTTAAATACACCATTGAAGGTGTTAATTTCTTCCTAGTATACTTGAGTGCTCTCAAAATGTAACGATTTTGCAGTGCTTGTGTGAATGCGTCGATTTGAAATATATTCTTCTTTGTAAAAAGTATCCATTAGCTTTTGGCGATTGTAATGGAGTTGGAAACAGAACGCGAGATCCGGGAGCGGGAGTCCCGGAAAAGGACCCATGCAATTGCTTTCGACAAGTTTAACATTACGATGGAGAGAATAAGTGAAAACACGCCTTTTCCCAGTTTTTCCAAGCCTTGGGTGGCTGGCTGCTTTTCGCTGGATGAGAATAGAAAGTATTTGGAAGGTCCCCAGTTCATGAAGTTCTGCCAAATCCCACCAACAGGCACCACCATCAAATTTGATCTCAACAAGCAGGCCACACAAATTCGGGGACTTTATTCAGAAGCAGCAGAAGAAGAAGCGCGTCAGCAAACTTCTGAACTTTTGCATTTGATATTTTGGGCGAGAAAGCACAAGGAACGATTTAAACGATGGTTAGTGAGTGATGATGATAATGATGATCGTAAAAGACACTGACTATAATGTACCATGTCTGCCTATGTCGTCGAGGAAATTTCATCTACGCGGATGCATCAAAGCAGGGTTGAATTTTAGTGTGTCTATATTATTGTCTGTCTAGGCGTCCGCATTTTGTGTTTTATCGTGGACTCATGACAAAGCTGTTGGGAACACCCTATGAGAATCAGGAAGGATGGAAAATAGCTGCGATGATGAGAACAAAAACGATTTACCTGAGGGAACTGGATACTCCCGAGTCAATAGCAAGTCGACAAAAGTTTAACTCGAAGCCATTTTTACGGAAAACTGCAGAATGGGGACGAGCGTTTGAATATTTCCTACTTTCGGGTGAGTTGTGAACATATTTGCAGTAATATCCAATGTCGATTTGTCAGGTTGAAGTGTGAATAAAATATGACCATTCTATTTTTTTCAAAAAGATGAACCCGAATCCAAGCCAGATCCGGAAGTGGTGAAAAAGGAAGAGTGCAATATAGTCTTTCGTACAAAACTTGGTTCACATGATCTTCTTTATGCTGCCGAAGTTGATGGAATATTGGCAAAGGAGGGGAATGAAGGGAACCCCAAAAAACAACCAGAGTTGATTCAGAATAGTGAGCTAGTTGAAATCAAGACAACCAGAAAGTTTTCAACTGGCGAACCACCATATAGATTTCGAAGGTTGCTTTGATCTGAAAATCCTTCTTTGTAATTTATCATTCTGTGTTATCTAATCGTTGTCAACATTGCTTTACAGGTACAATTTAAGAAAGTGGTGGTGCCAGTGTTTCACTGCCGGAATCTCGCAAATAGTTGTTGGCTTCCGAGATGACGATGGCTTGGTAGAAGAAATAAAGACGTATCCGGTGGATCAGTTGCCAAAGATGGGAGTTGTAAGTGATTAACCTTATAACATTCATCTTTACTTAATATGTGTGTTTTGTTCAAATTATGAAAAGGATGCGTTTTCTTCACCTTTCTCTAGGAATGGTCCTCCACAGTTTGCTTTAACTTCTTGGATCAGTTTTTAAATGAAATTAAAAGAATCATTTCTGATGACGTTTCATCCGTTTTTATTTTGGAGTTCCGACCACAGAAACATTTACAAGGAGTAATTTCTATTTCTGTTACAGTGGAAAAAAATTCTGACAAATATCTTCCGAGTATAATATAAAATTTTATTTGCGATAAAGTATTGGCACTGTCAAAAACTGTTTTTAATTGGTGAACGATCGTTTCTGAAAAGAATGCAAACCTATATTTTCATCTAATGTGTCGTATCAAGAAGATCTCGCTGATTCTTAAAAGTAATGCTTGTTCATTATTTTATACTGCTTCAGTTTTATATTTTAATTAAACAACTATTTGTTATTTATTTGCACAAAATTACTGGGTTAATTACAAATTATAAACGAAAGTGATTCATTTCATGCATTTTACCTATATTTGATGTATAGGTTTATATGTTTTATTCTTTTTAACGTGCCGTAAGCAATAATAATAAAAATGTAGAAAACTATGCTCATCTAAGGTTATATGTATGTTATATGTTATATATCAAATATATACACAAGAAAGTAAAATTAAATATTTTGCATAATAACTGCAATGACAAGTTTCATCGCACAAATTCAATATAGTTTACTCAATTATTACTACCTACATATATTATAGTTTACAGTTATTGCATAAATGTGGTTGTTCAAACTACAAATTTCCAAAGCCTGTTAATTAGTTGAGACTATAGAATAGAATTAGCACGTATCACTCATGTAAGCCTAATATATCAGATATTTGTTGGCTAATATTAGGACGCATGAGTACGGGAAATGCCAAAGTTAATGTAAAAGTTATTTTCTTCAAATGTTGAATGCTTGTTGAAATTATCGCCCTATGGAAAATTTATTTAATAAAGCAGCTACAGTGCTGGATATGTTTAAAAAACTGTATTCGTTATTCCACTGTGTAATAGATGGTAAAATGGGAGCTTGGGTGGATTTAAAAGGTATTGCATTGTTGATTTGTGTTGAGAATATTAAATTTGGAGCGGTGGTGGTAACGGAAGACGAAGGTGAAACATTAACCGGAGTTACTAGTTTTGGTAAAGGCGTTATTGAGGTTTTTGAAACGTGAGTATTTCTGCTTTTTGGCGTAGTTGTTGGTACACTAGGTGTGCTAACATTTCCTAATGCTCCTGAATTCAATGCAAGATTACCGGAGTCCTTGCCTGTGCTATTAATGGGGCTAAACTTACTATATACTGTTGATTCTTTTGACATTGTTACATTATTCCAGACAATATCCTCAATCCAATCTAAATATGATAACACATTTGTGTAGACACCAGGTTGTTGATATCCGCACAGAGTTGCCCCAAAGCTCGTTATTCCAACCAAGTATCGGATACAAGGATAGCTAGAATTTTCAACTGTTATTGGTCCTCCTATTATTTAAATCCTTCAGTCAGTGGTCAGTTATGTAAAACGTTTTTTCTGAATATATTATAGCATACCTGAATCACCCTAAACAGACAACAGATACTATTTACAATTTCGTTTCATATTTTATGTGATGTTTGCGTGTTTATTGTGATTTTACCTGACAAGTATCCTTAAACCCGTTTTTATCTCCAGCGCAGAACTGTGAGCGAATTATTCCTTTGGGTAAACTGAAAGTAATTTTGTTTGCTTCAAATTATAGAATTACAAATTCAAAAACTTGAAGGCATTTTGCAAAATTTACCGTGCTTTATTAGCACCATCTTTTTGAAAAAACGAAGCACATTCTTCAGTGTCAAATTTGGCAAGGGTCACAGCTTTTAGCATATCACTTTGTGAATCTGTGATTAAAATTGTTCAAATTCGTTGCGAGAAATATCATGCATGAATGTTCATGTACTGGTAATCTTGAAATTATAAAAACTAACCAAATGCTCCAGTTCGACCCCAACCCGAAGCCTGTACACCAATGAGCCTGTCAACTCTTTCGGAGGGATTAGGCAAACACGCTGGCAAAACTCCTCTTGACAATGAAACCGGCGATTCAAGTTTGATTATTGCGATGTCATTGTATTGTACTGGAGGTTGGTACATGGGATGAACAAATATCTGCGATACCTTTAATAGTCTCCGTGTCGCATCATGTTTCGAACTCAATTTGCGGTCACCCACCAGGACAACTGTGGGAGCCCCGAAAACAGTACGAACGCAATGTCCTGCAGTAACAACAAAGGATTCGTCAATCAGGGTGCCACCGCATCGCCAATCAGGTTTCTCACCATACCCCAGTGCAACCTTGAGTTCAGATTCAATGATCAATAATATTCATTAGTTTTGCATGGTGGAGAAAATTAAAGCCCCAATTTTATTGTAGCAAACTTTCGTACTTGGTATGGGTATTCACGTAGCTTGGCGTTGATACCACCGGAAATAAAAACCTGTAGAAAACTCTCACATTTGATGGTATCATCATCACTTGTTATAGCACTGTGGTTCCCTTCAAATGACAAAGCTGCTTTCGGTTTCACTGGCTGCGTCAAAATCCTCGTGAATTCATCACATTCTTTGTCAATTCATTCCATTTAGAACAATTCAGTTATTCAAAAACATTTTATAATCTCGTTTTAAACAATCAAAATAAGCATTAAATCACTAACTTTTTGAGCTAATACGTCTTTCGCTAGGGCAGCATACCAAGGTAGGGCCTTGCTTGAATTAAATTGAAAAATTGAAGTATTTTACCATTAAAATATTCATTAAAACTTATTTTAACCAGCATTTGGAAAGAAAATAATACCAGTGAGCATCGAGTAGGTGAAACACCAGCCTTAAGCAATCCAATGACGGCTGGACATTCAGCTAAAGGTTTACATATTCCTATGCTTTTTCTTGCATCGTTGACCCTACAAACTTTTGTTATTTTTCATCTTTAATTGTGTTAAAAATAAACATATTACAGATTTCTTATAAGTCTGTTTGTACCTCTGTTAGATTCTTCTGTAATGGAAATGACCGAATTAAAGAGCATTGAAACAATTACTAGATTCGTACGAAGTGACATTTTATATATTTTTGTTTGCGTTTTTAGTTCAGATTAGATATAGTTGCAAATCTACAAGGCTTAGATTAGGCAACTCAAGGTTGTTCAGAACATGTAAGAGTCAAATAATATTCATACTCTTCCAATAATGAATTGACCGGACCAGAATGAAGAATGAATATTTTGAATTATTGAAAAAACTATTAATACATAATATGAATACAAGAAATGAATATTTCCTTTTCATTCGAATTGCCTTTCTTGTGCATGAATGCAAGTAGCACAAAATAAAACTAAAACACCCTTTTTCATCGTGTAGAATGCACGACACAGCAATAGCTATGTTGCTCAAATTTACATGGCCATCTTACAACTAATTACGAAAACTTGATAGTGTTATCGGCACGCAAAGTCGCAAAGTAATGCGTTCACTTGCATGGAAAATGTATAAATGCAAACCAAAACTATTGAATGTTCTTTTACAATGGTCAAGTGTGCTCTATTGAAAACAAATGACATAAGAAATTTGCTGCAATGGAGAAATGAGTCCAGTATGCTAGACGATGATGCAACAATTTATAGTTGAAGAAAATTGTCAAAGGAACAAAATGATAAATGACTTATTTTTCAGACTAGTATTTTAAAAATCACTCGATTAAAGTTTGTAGCAAAAACAGGATGTAACCATAGCTTTGAAAGTTGTGACAATAATAATTATCATGATAAATAAAAGCGGAACAACCCTATGAATGGAACAAGAATAAAATGTACTAGAGAAAACAGTGCATAAATAGTTCTTTTATTACTTTTTTTTTGTAAAATTCGTGATTGCTAATTTGTTAGCATTGCAAAGGACATAATGAAACTTCCTCAAAACTCCGAGTTGTACACATCAATAACGTTGAATGCGTCATCAATTAAAAGAACGTTCCTCCATTTGTCCATAGTGGTACATGGATGATAAATATCAAAAGATATGATATCTCCGACTCTAATGTCATCATTTTCCTCAATCCGCATGAATGTGTGTTGATCCATCATGTTAAATATTTTCCATGGCTTATCACTGTTTCTTCGAGATAGTAGTTGTCGTTGACCTGCCACTAATCTAAACTGTGAATGAGGAGTAGGATAACCTCCATCCATTGCTACATCCCGTCTACCCATTGCAATAATTG
Organism: Entomobrya proxima; assembly: GCA_029691765.1. Lineage (NCBI taxonomy): Eukaryota > Metazoa > Arthropoda > Collembola > Entomobryomorpha > Entomobryidae > Entomobrya > Entomobrya proxima. The sequence goes on from CM056168.1 coordinate 29,869,252, forward strand.
CTAACGTTGGCTCAGGGATGGACTGAACGTATGCCCATATTTTCAGTGCAGGTTTCAAAGTTTCAGATAAGATCTTGTACTTGTCACCATTTTCGGTTCGCCCCAATGACAAATTGATTACCCTTCTTTCCATTTCTGCGTAATTGCCCGCATCGTAAGTTAAATAGCACCCTGCGCGCAAGATTTTCTTTACAGGAATACCAACTGAGCGTTCAAAACTTTGAAATTCTTGAGCCACAACATCAAACCAGGATGTACCTGCTCCTGTTATGATTATTTCGTCTTTCTGGAAAGCACCCACTTCAACTAGTCCTTTTACTCTCGATAAACAGCTACGTACAAACTCCCGAATACTTTGTTCCTCTTTAAGTATTCCTTCAAAAAACTCAATTCCAACAAGCATAATCGAGTTTGGCCATTTTCTTAGTTCATTTAAAACGGCAAGTTCTTGCTCAGCATTACGGACTCCGCTTCTCCCTCCTATTGTTCCATACTCCAGTAAAACTTTAAGTTTCTGGTTTTTACTTTCAAAAAATTCGCCAAGTTGAGCAACATTTTCCGGAGAATCAACAATGCAGATGAACTCGAAATCGGGATCTTGGCAAAGGATCGTCGAAATGATTTCCATATTACACTTGCCTACAAGTTGATTTGCCATTATTGTTCGTTTTACCCCACCTTTGTAGGCTGCGGCAACTTGAGTTGCATTGGCTAGCGTGATACCCCAACAACCTGAGGAAATCTGTAATGAGAACAGATCCGGCAACATTGTAGTTTTTCCATGTGGGGCTAGCTGGAAGTCAAACTTTTCAGCGAATTTATTCATCCAGGTCTGATTGTGTTGTAGAACGGATTGTGAAAGTGTAGCTGCTGGTAGACTAACATTGTCCTTCAAAATGTTCCATGTTTCTTCTGCACTATCAGTTCCAGTGAGAAGATTACCGACCCCTTTGAAACCACTCTTTGTTCTATTCAGTTTTTCCCTTAAAGTAAGCATGTTACGTTTTTTCGGATTTTAGAGTTATGAGTTGGAGATTGATTTCTGAAAAAGGATTATCCAATATTTTGTTGTAATTCTACAGTCAACGTTAGTCAACGTGAAAGCAATTGATACTAAGAGTTTGAATCTCTGAAAGCCCAAAAATTGTTAATGCATTTAAAAAATGATTTATGAAATTGATAACTGCAAAAGTCCAGAGAAATTCATCTCGGTAAATCATCCATAAAATTATCAATTAAAAGACATCTAGGCATGTGATAATTTTGCTGCAAGTATATTGGAAACATCCCAACATAATACCAGGTCGTTCGATAATCTGTGTGTTTTTCTGTAAAATATTGTCTAAGCTTAAGCTAAACGTTCTTTTTAAAATCATAAAACATTGAAATTGGTGCCCATACCACACGGATCAGATTTCTTGTCACTACTCTCATTCGTACATAGATACGTGACGATTCATAAAATTCATGAAATAGAGAGGTGATGACAAATTGACAGATTTAAAGTGACTTCTTATTTATTTCTGCCCTACCTATTTACAGTTTTTAAATACTGATAAGATTTTGTAAATTATTTCAATTGCAATATATTTAGCTGGCACCACCCTCCATTTTAATTTATTGACGGAACCGAATAGCACGAACAGCATAAACCTCCCCTAAAATTTTATACTTGCTTCAATTGCTTAACAACTTAATAATAAAGTTTGGCAAAATGAACAAAAGGGTGATACTTTTGATCTGAGTATTTGCTAAAAGCTGAGAAGTCTATACATGCAGATATTGTTGAGGACCATGCTTGGCATTCAAGTCTACGCACAAGGAAAAGTAAGATGAAACATGATCTACAAATGCCTGCTAACCTATACTTTAACAATGCCGTGAATATCATCAATTTATCCTGTTTGCTGCTAGCAGATCTACTTCTTTACCACCTTTTCAATCACAACAATGTGCTTTAAAACTGGTTGTTGCTTGTGGCAAAGTTGTTTCCTTTCAGTGGGCTTCATTTGGGCACGACATGACGCTTTTAAGTAAGCGCACAATTATCTACCCATGTTTGCATGTAGTATGCATACCCATATCTCATGTGTATATGCATTCGTTTTCAGTTTCGCAGTACGTGCATTTGGCAATATCTGGGACTTTACGCACAATTTTGCAGATTCAAGAATATCAACAAGAATCACGAACGAAAGAGAAAAAAATCGAGATGATTTTTTGTTTTTGATCATGAAATGATGTGCAGGGATACTTTATGCTAAGAAGAAAAAGTAGGTTTGCAAGTCACAAGGCTAGTCGCATAAAGTGAATGTGTGTAGGAACTTGTATTTTCTGTGCCAATTAAGATACTCTTATGACTTTATTGTTGCATGAATAGTTCTTGTCTACATGCTTTTTGCAATACCTGCTGCTAATATCTTTTATCAGTCCCATGTCATGTATTTAATAGGCAAGATCATATTTTTATACTATCTCAAACTTTAGTGGGCAATTACGAAGGTGATTCAGTATATCCCTATTGCGTCTTTACAAAAGAGATAAACGAAAAATTCGTACTAATGCTAAACCTTTTCATTACAGAAGAAAAGAATGGGATTGACGGTTAGTTTATCTTAACTGTGTAAAATGTCCAGAGAATCTTTATAACTACGAAACACGGTTAACGTAAGAATTTAGTGCAACATGTAGAAATTCTGTATTCTGTGACCTTTGTTCTTTGTTTTGTGTTGGAAATAAAATAAAATGGGAAGTAAAAAATGCTTCGTAAAGCTGGAAACGCTTTGCTTCTTCGGGGCTTCAGTGTTCACGGTAAATAAATAACATGTTTAAATATCAAAGAAATTAAAAATGTATTCTTACGATCGTAAATTATTACAAACTTGGAATCTTTCTAGTTGGATGTACTTGTCCGTGTTTGGAATTTGGTTTTTGAAGTAATTTTAATCTGTCTTACATGGAGTAAGTATGGACATAAGGTCTGTATTCTGTATCAGGTTTCAAAATTTCTTTAGTAAACATTTAAATAAACTACTGACTGTCTTTAATTGTATTTTATTTTTTACTTACTACAGGGAGTGCAAACCAGAGTAATTTCATCCTTTTTCTCTACCGTGTATTGTACCTTTTCTCTTATACTCGCGTATTTTATGTTTCGGGGCTTAGAACAGGTTAGATTTGCAATTTATGATATCATTATATTATTTCAAATGTTAATTTTTTACATATTTCAAACTCAAACATTGCATAAAATGTCATTAGAAATCTCCCGGAATAATCAAATTAGCATCAGTATTTGTCCTTGTCTTGAGACTTTGGGAATGTGGGGCACAACTATTTTCATGGTGGCACCTGCCTGATCCATTTGATGACGAGTTTGGGATTAGACGTGCTTCCTACCTGGGAAAGTTTTTTGTAACAAATCTCCTGTCAGCAGCATTTGTGATTTTATTGGTAATGTACTACAAAAAGCTCTTGCCTCCAAGAAAGTCAAAGAACGGCAGCAGCAGACATAGTCAAACATCATGCAGTGCCATATACTCCCCTTAACCAGTTTTATCTGTTTATTTTTCTTTATTTTTATTAAAATGAAAAATGTTTTTACTACCGTTCGCATTGTAAATAAACCGTTATGTAGATGTCTATAATAAATGATTTTCATGAAAGATTAAAAGTGATTTCTGACACTGATAATATTTGGGATTCGTGAGATTTTCACAGTTGAAACCTATGTTGGCAAATTACATTATCAATCTTATCTCACAATCCCACCGCTTTCATTTAATCCGTTGTGATAAAAAGAAACGTGGTGCAATCTTTTTACTCACCTTTACGCTCTTCCTGAAGAGACGCGGAGAGATGAGTACTGATATATTCAACATGTAATGTACTAATGACCGACTGACCAAAAAATTCTTGCTTAAAGCATCGCTCGCTATCATGGTGAGCTAATATCTTGCTAGAATTATCTCTTCTTTTTCTATTCTCAAGTAATTTCTACCATCCATCCATGTGTGCGGTATAATGTGGTACTTAGTGTTTTCATTTTAGCAATTGCTAAAGAAAGTGGTACATTAAATCTTTTGCAATTAATTGCTAATTGGAGCTAAGTAGTATGACTTATATCATTCTTTATTATTATTCAAGCAAGCTTACGAAAAAATACAAAATGAAAACTAAAACATGGTAATTTACATTTGACGATACTACTGGCTAGTTAAATGAGATACGAACTTAAATATGTAATTTTGTAGACATATTTATGGTTTTACAGGCCAAAATCCCTTTAAGAACTTTCTCGTCATACATTTTACAAAGTAAGGGCATAAACTTTTAATACGTTAGTTAGATAAACTATAGGATAGTTTTAAAAGATATTTCTTGTCTGTTCAAAATTTTGTGAATATAAATGGAAATTGAAAGTTGGATGGACATTGTGTCACCTCTATATTTTCTACATTTTAATGGCTTCAAACCCCATTTGTGGGACATCTCGATTTCCAGTCTTAAAAATTTAAAAGCTACATTATGAGTAGACATGCACTTAAATATACTATGCTTTATTACTAGGTTTGGCTCTGGTGCATAAAATACCACGCTAAACAAAAGATTTTTTACTCCTTACAGCTTAGGTAAAACGTCAAAAGCGTCAACTTGTAGTCTAGAGACGAAAGCAAAGACAATTTTACTTCTTCGGATGATACTTGCATTGGAAAAGAGATGTACCTGTGTATATATTTAACATGCAATCAAAATAACGGAAATTTTAATGATGTGCAATATTAGAAGTGGATACTTTTCTGGTAACTGTATAATCTCGTTTGACATGCAATAAAACAGCCGCCTGCACATTTTTACATATAACAGCAAAAATTTTCAACATTGCCATATTATATTCCCGTTACTGTCATAAGTCACATACATACACATAATAGCAGCGGATGTCTTCCTGGAGCCCTGACTTGGCAATAGTAGGTTAGAAACTAGAGCACTTTTCACAAGTTGTAACGTTGCTTACAATCATTTACATTTTGTGATTATGGCTTGACAACATTAGTATGCAGAGCACAGGAAGCTACGGTGCGGTTAACGGGGATTATTAAAGTTAAAGGGTTGTATGTAGTACGTTCATGTAACGCTTAGTGAAAAATCAATAATAACAAGCAACGTCCTTGCGCCAAACACAACGCTGACGAATGTTACATCCTCCAACATTTGCATATCCTGTCTCTCATCATGATCACAGTACATTGCACTTTGTTATTTATTTAAATAATTTAAAGTTACATTTCATTACATAACTTAATATTGATCTAGTGAAATCTTTTGTGTGATAGATTTTACTTCTTGGTTGTATTGTATAAGGCATAAAATTGATCTAGTAAATACTTTTGACTTTTATGTTTGAGTATGATGGGCATATATGCAACGGTGGCTGATGATTGTTAAGAAACTATGAAATAATTATTTCAAAATTACTACTCTTTCAGTCTTCAACTCATCTATAGCAAAGCTAACTGTTACATGTTTCAACAAACACTTTCGAGTAAAGAGCTACCAAATATGAACTATAAAAACAAATTTCATAAATCTATGAAACAAACCGCTTCATTTTAAGGTACGATGATGTTATGTTACATTTTTTTTCGAATAGGGAAATCTCAGAGTTAATCCTCCTAATGATGATAATGTACTACATCCAAATACAGAAATGCATTATTATTAGAGAAGAGTGTAAGTAGGGACATATTAACTACATTTTTATTTAACATTTCAAAGTTGACGACATTTTTTGTCATCCTAATAATACAACATTGTAATGAACTTGCAAAGATTTCACTTGTACAGTTCAACAATTTTAATGCAATGTTATTTTTTAAAGTGCAGTTAGCTAAGTAGTGAGCAAATATGAAGAAGAGTAAGTGCATCCGGAAAAGCAAAATGTGATTTAGAAAGCAGGCATAGATGAAAGATGTGGTAATGTTTGTAAATCGATGAGTGAAGACCATCATCAGAGGTTACGAACCAAGAAACCTTTTTGAATGTAGAACAAAATAATTGATTACGTAGTAATAATAATAATACAACCATTTATGAATGATTTCAACAAACCGAACCATACGCAGTGAAGTTTTGGATTCTAAGATTCATTACATCCTTGTTATTTTATCTATGCTTTAGTTTATTGAAATATTCCATCCCTGATTGATTCCGATGAACAAACTTGTACAAAACGAGCTAAATGACTTATAGAGGTATTTTTATTGCCATATCTTTGCAGAAATCGCAATTATAAACCAAAGGTTCCGATTTCTTCAAGATTAAACCCTTCAAGATTTACCGTATGAGGTATGAGCACATCGGTAACCCCGCAGTTAACCCGCATTCTTTGCCTTTTAAGAAAGTAATTTCACATGGAATTACGCATACGGAAAAAAGAAAAAGTAACAGAAAATTTTTTACAATCATAAACATTTCAATTTTCCTGAAAGTTATTATTCAAATTATGTAAAATTGGTTGCTGTTTGTGAAGTACTGCAAGAAACGCTATACTCCACTGATTTTCTCTACTCTTCTAGCCTACATTTCTTTAATGTATTAATCTATAGCAATAATAAGTAAAAACCTAGATGTCTTTAGCAAATGAGGCTGAATTTTAAGGGAGCTTTGAACAACCTTTGAGATTGAGACAAAGTTTAAAAGATTGGTTTCATGAAATTGAAAGTATAAACTTTTTTTTAAAAACTTATAACAAAATTTATTGGTTAATAATTGGTTCTATTCATTAAACTTACATCTGACCTGGCATACAGTTGGAAGTATTATCCTATTTTCTATGTACGAAATGGTATGTGTATGGTATGAATGAGTATTCATCGTACAGTATGTATCGTTACAGTTAATAAACAGAAGAAAGTAGACTTCTATGCGAGGTGCAAATTTAATAATTCAAAATTAACCATTGAAGCAAAAAAATGTCAGAGTTGGCAAGACACGTAACGGTAATTTTGAATTGATTGTAAAAACCTGATCTGCAACAAGGGAATATAATAAGCAAACACTGTACTATTAGATAAGTGTAGCACAACGATTTCGTCGTGTGCAACAACAATTTTTATCACAAAGTCTCATATCAATATCTTCAATGTCTTCCGTTAGGTCGATTGAAAAGATCATTCTTACAAGTACTCAGATATTGCACCATAACATTGCGCTTGGCATTTATTGGACTCGGAACTCGGACGGAACCAAACATGCATTTTAATCAAAAGCCCTAACAGTACAAAGTTAAGATGTTTAAAGAATACAAGTAAGCAATCATGGGACAAACAATGCTTTTAGCATAGAACTCTGCGAGCTATTCAAAAAGGTGAATCCATTATTTGTGCTGAATGCATTTCTGGTATGGTCACCTTTTATGCATGGTTAGGAAGAACACAAGGAAGACAACGTCACATATATTTAGGAAGTTTTGCAAGATGAGATCATGGATGTTATGTGAAGAGAAGCAGCTCGAAGGCTCGATTCAATAATGCAGTTTCTAATTTTAAAAATTACACCAATGCCGAATCACTATAGCTCATAATGCCAAAAAGGTTGGTTGCGGCAAAGTTCATTGGGATAGTTTTGAAAGATAGTATGTTTGCAGCTTTAAAGATGCAGTGGCAAGATTGTTTTCTTGACCGTGCCATTTTATATCAGAAAGATGAGTGGATGAGCTCGCACGTACCCATTATTGTATTACGTAGTAATAGCGTAGTGCAAAACGGCTCATTGTCTGTTAAAGGTACATGCAAATCCTTGGCAATTCCACTGATGAATTGAATGATATGAGATAATATGATATCCAAGCGGAACAAGAACAGAATGTTTTATGTCCCTTTTCAAAGTTACTCGCACATCATGATTACAGTAATGTACTTTTTCGCTACGCAATTTTCAACATTTCATTACAGACACGTTTACTTACTAACACAAATCATTCTTTGTTATCAACTTAGTGTTTTGAAAACGTTGTTTGCAATATTGCAATAATAATTATGTATGAATGAGTCTATAATAGCATATATGTGAATTGAAGTAGGATTATTGCTTTTCATTACTTTATTTCTGTCAGAGAAATTCATAACGCGTTAGGATGTACGCGTAAGATGCGCGGCTACTTGCTTTAGCTGTTTCTCGAGGGCTTGTAGTAACTTTCCTTATTGTAATTTCGAAAAGCATCATTTAGCTGCTCATCTGGCCATCATTAATATTATTTTCGATTAATTCAGTTTAATTCTGTTGTTTCAATGAAGCACGATAAAGTGCATTTGTGACACTGTTTACTTTAGGAAAGATAAAAGTATAATTGATTACCTATTTCGATAATGTTGACATGGACCAAAATTGAATTGGTTGAAGTTCAAGAAAGCTGACCTCCAAGAAAGTTTTGCACTACTTTATGGAACCAGACATAGATCAACAAAGAAAGTAAATCATCAAGTTGTCAGAAATATGTAGCAAATATTTTTGCTGCTTTGTGTTGAATGCATTGCACATGCAAATTGCAATGGTACCTTTTAGTGTGCTATGTTTAAGTTTCATCGTTTCCTTTGGAAAGAGTGCGTGCGTAGGAAGTGTAAATCAAAGTGAAGGGAAACCATCAACCCTCCTCTTGGAACAGTGAACGCATTTGCTTTGTTCCATAATGTGTACAGAATGTTGTTGGTGTTTGTGCATTCATCAGGTCTCTTTTCGAGGTGCCAGTTACTTTTTTGCCAGTGTTCACAACGTAAGGCAATATAATGAAAATTCTTGGCAGCATAATTTCAATAGAACATGAAATCTTTAAATGACACTTGATATTCTGGCATACCTCTAAATGTCTAACAAATTAGTATAATAACATTTAGTTTTATGTTTAATTTTTCAGTATGATACTGTTTACAAGCTGCTTGTTCTCGTAGCAAAAAACATACTTGTTCGAACATACTTCATGGATGCGAGCATTTCCTCTGAGCTCAACGTTAATGAAGTAAGAAATTATGATACATATAATGATATAATAGATTCACAAAATATATCCGAAGTACTAACAGTTGTTCTCCTCTATTTATAACCATCTAAGCCTCCTGAAGACATGTCCGATATCGTATGCAAATTTTCTTACTATGTCAGCTCTCTGGTCACCGCCCTTCTTATTTTCCGAGGAATAGAGAAGGTCAGTGAAACCTAACTGAATTTAAATCAAATTATTATTCATTATGTAAATGTTCCCTGGCATACAAATAGCTTGCGTTTTGCTCCTCTCAGGAATGGCGACAAATCATTCAGTGGGCAGCCACCATCTTTTTCTTCATTGAAGTGATGGCGTTTGGCATTCAGTCCACCTTGTACCCGGATTCATTCACCATGCTACCATTTACTATGTATGTCATTGGACGAGTAGTATTTGTAGCCTTTTACCTTATCTCACTGGCTTTATACATTCGAGAACTCCGTCGTGAAGAAAGAGAATCGGAACATGAACGACAATGGAAGGTGGAACCATCATACATTTACAATCCCGGAAGCTCAGGACGATGGGGAGGAATGGGATCACTGAGCTTTGTTGGCTTTAACGGAACAATTCCTCGAGCCAACTCCCTTCCAAAATTTAAAGTAGGAAATAACGGTTCGGCTCACACCAGCGGTTGGAATAAAAAGTTCCCCTCCAACTTCCCCTTCCCAAATTGGGGCAGACAAGAGAGTGGCTTCTACTTTGAAAGATTTCCCAACTATGAGAAATGTCATCTTCCTCCCTCCATGCAACAATAACTTAAAAATAACCCGTGTCATTAAAAAAATAAAGCTTCAACTTTAAAAAATGAATTTTCTAATCCTAAAAGAGTATTTAAACACCTACCTAGCTTAAAAATTAGTGGTTTGTCGTACTCTGCTGATAAGGACCAATTCATAGGATAAGAACTGGCCCATTATTTCAGCTGAGTACTTTTACTGTCGACATTTAGCGTTTTGCAACTGCCAAGAAGTCCGTAACCAGCGGGAATGCGGAGCTTCTACCGCCAGCACTTCCTTCTCCAAAATGTCAAGTCAAAAAACTTGACCCAGGCAGTTACAGTTGCTAAAATGCCTTGTGCTCACTTTCAGTTATTTTGGACCAGGGTAAACAACTGACCAAAACCCTAGAGAAAAGTGGGTTAGGTTAGGAAACCGTCACCCATAAGAAATCTTCAGGGACGAAGCAAGCAACTGAGCAACTGCGAGCGGCGGAGCTTATATACTCCCGAAAAATTTTTTCTAGCGGACGTGCAAGTAGTTCAATACTCGATAAAGTTGTCCGTTTGCCTTTGATCCTGTTCTATCGTGTCTCGAGTGAGTGTGGTCACATCCACAATTCCACATCCTTCTCTGCTAGTACAAGATGCCCAGTGCACTACTACAAAAATGAATGAATGAATGACAGTCATTCAATTACTGGGATGAATGGGATGGGACATGGGAGCTTTGGCTATTTGCATCACATAATCAAAAATGCACTATATGCATAATTAGCCTGTAGAAACAATCATGCTGGAATTGAGTCCATTTGTCATTGTCCGACCACGTTTTTCAGTACAGGTACTGTGGAATGGAAATCATTTGATTATATGCTATTTTTGCAACGGTCAAAACTGCAGGGAATGAAAGAATTTCATAGGCAATTCATTGGAGAAAAATGTATGCCCAATTACCATTTAAACTTGTGTGCATATTTTTTATACACGTAGTTACTTTAATAGTTTTATTTCGTTCTTCGGCAATTATTATAAGACACAAAATGACTGAATAGAGTTCGAGTAGAATCAATTTACTAAATAAAAACCACAACATACAATAACAGGCATTACACAACGGAAACCGAACTAAAATTAGGCGTTTTCAGTGCAGTCATTAGAGTACGGGACGAGACAAATGCGGTGTAAATTATGCTTACGTGCAAGTACTTTACACAATTTAATTTTAATGGAAGCGATTTGAAGTCAAAATGTAACGGACTACGTCAGTCCAACTAACAAAATAATGAATAACACGGTTAAAATAACAGTTGAAACTAAACAGACGCATTTCCTATTCCGTTTTTGATAATTTGCAGCTTTCTGGAGGTGCTTTACTCCTTCTTCTACTTTCACATGCGTGTTTTCAACATTATAATCGATTCTGTCAATGACTCCACTCTGCTCCGATACCATTGAAGCCAAGTCTCTGAAGATGGTGTTCAGGTCCACGATTGATTTCAAAACTTGTTGAACTTCTCTTTCTCTCTCCTGCAGCACTATGTTATCCTCCTCTAAAGCCAGCAGTTGTGCCTGGGTCCATTCTTGTTGTTTCGCACCACTCACCTATAAAATACATAATTATAATACATCATTTATAGTTTCGAATCCAGGCTCCAAGATTACATTGATCAAATAAACTTCTGCCTTTTTTCCGTACATCAGAGATTAAAAAATCCTGATCATAACTGTAAGGACCAGCGTCACCCATCAAGTCTGGAATGTCAAAATAACGGTTGGACATCTCTTCCCTTGCAGTAATTTCTGTAAAAAGTACACTCCCAATTAGTGTTTGACTGTGACTTTATGTTAGCAACTTTCTTCGCAAAAATACTAAATTGAGAGCAGGTACGCATTGTAGCAGTAACAAATTCACTTAACAAATTACTCACTTCTAAGATAAGATCCCTGGCTCCCTCTGAAATTACTCGATAGTTCCCGTAAACTGCTAATCACTGACTTAATTACATTTTCTTTTAGCCTCTTCTCACTCCAAGTTGACCTTACTCCCTTGCTTTGCATCTGCTGAACAATTCGATGACAGTTCCCGAACAACTGGAAGAACGTGTGTTAATACAGAGATTAATCATTGCGTTTAATATGAAGGAATACTTTAATACACAAAGCTTCATTTTTAACCCATACCCGTGTGATCGTTTGAGTAACTTCTTCAATTTGTAACTCTGAAGTAGCATCATCATCAAACGTTGGCCTCTGAACATGTTTATTTTGCAAATTATCCAGCTCCTTCATTTTCTGCGAGATGAGAGTGCAATTGTAGCGGATATCTTCCAAGTCGTCAATCCATGGTGGAGGCGATGCTCTGAATCCATCCCCTCGACCACTGCCCAATTCAATATCCTCTTCAACCACCAAAGGACCCTTCTTTATCAGGGCTACCCTGTCAGAGGCACAATCAGGGTTCTGCAAAAATACAAGCACCGCATTCATACAACATTATCATTATTCTCACTGCCAATCCCTCAGCGCATTTAAACTTGATTACTTATCCGGGATTACCCTTTACCTGTTCATTGTACAACTGACGACTTTGAATGGAATTGTTTCTCATCAAAATGAAAACTTCAGTTAGATTTCTGGAAACCATTTTGCTTGGAGCACCTGTACAAAAAAACTGCTTAGCCCGGTTTCAAACTCAAGTTTACACAAACTTTTAACACGTCAAACTTGAAAATCCGAGTGCAACTTCTTAACAGCAAAGTTTATGAAGTCAGCTGCTTGTTTGGTAATCAAAACAATGGATATCAGCTGGTGTGTCTGACAGCTTTTGAGTACATTCTAGGAGACGCATCCAAATCTCTTTTGAATTGGGTCCTCCAAACCTCTTAAAGTAGTAATTTTTATTCAAGCACAATAATTTGTACCTTTAACCTTTTATATTTTTTACCATAACTTATGACCCAAATGAATATTAATGCTATTCCAAAATAGAAAGTTTTTCAAGGTTTATTTAATTGTATTATAAGTAATAATTATTGAGAAAACTATGAGGAAAACAGTTATCGTCCTTTTATAAATATTTGGTAGTAATGTTTGCTCATATTTCTGGCTTCTGGCAATATAATATCAATTTGTAGAGCGTAACATATGAGAAGAAATAGAACAATGATGACTGCGCATGCATGCAATGCAAGAATGATTTTCATTTGAAACAAAGCTCCGTTTCTACAATACTGATTCAGTTGTATTGAATTACGTAAAGCATTGCAAAGCCAGAAGGTGACGTAAACAGAGGATTGTGCAGAATACATTGTACTGCTTTCTCCAGCAAAGGATTTTACCACTCAGGACCAACTTTCTCCAGAAAATTCATAGAAGAAAACGACATGTTGCTTCTGTCGTAAGAACAAAATGGGGCAAGAGTACACAACCTGAAAACGCAAATCGAAAAAGAATACCAAAAACTTGTAAAATGTGCCTTTAATTATTGGAAAAATCTTCACTTTGCATGTTTGTATGCTAAGAAATTGGGAAAAGATTCAGATTACTCAAGTTAAACAAACACTACATATAATGTGACTAAATGCTGAATTCAACAGTAAAGCAATGAATTGAAAAGTGTGATAATTAATGCTTTGGATTTTCATTGAAGAAAGCTCGTTCATATTTAGTGTAATTAATAACAACAATTTTAAAATTGTGATTAATCAGGTGCCAAAATAAATTAATGGGAGGGATCTTTCGGATATCATATTTTTAAATAAAGTTGACGATATTGGAATTTTATAATGAAATATAATAATGGTTATGTTGTAATTTTCAAAATTCAGTTAAGAAAAAATGCAAAATACAACAGAGAAATGTTACGATATTTAATATGAAGATGGCATAAGTTTGTGAATAACATTAGCTCAGAAAAAAAGCCGTGAGAACGTTCCAGAGAAATATATATAGTGATACGTCAAAGCTGAGATAAATACATCAAAGAATCCAAAAATAACATAGTAAAGCCTGCCATATGCCAAAGTTTACTATGAAGTTTTCCAACACCTGAATGCTAGGCGCATCGTACCCTTTTGGTATGCTTCGCTGTTGTCAAATGGCTTGGATAGAAGACGTCTAATATTGGGGCAATGTGAAACAGACTATATTTCTATCATCATTGTACCAGGATATCTGAATCAAAGTTGAATGCAATAAATGATTTAACTACATCAGTTTTGGGTGTCAAATAATTTTTAAAAGAAAAGTTTATTCTCGCTTGGAAATATTTACATAAGTGATATTCTTACATTTACATATACATATATCTTATCTACTAAACAGGAAACTGCCGCTAAACGGAATCGCAATCACGATCATACTAATACTAGAACCTTTCGCCAGGAGCATGTTGATGAAATCTGTAAGCTTCATGCAATTCACATGTGTGTTTTATCTCGTAAAGCTGAGTGTTGAATGATGTCGGAACACGTTCTCTTCAAAATATTATGATTGACATGCTCTGGTCCTTTTAGATTTATTTGTTGGATTGGATCGTGTAGTGTTAAGGTATAAATTGAATGTGTTTGTCAATATTATAGAGATATTTTGCAGAAATGCAAGCACCAAATTGGAAGCTAAAATTTGTGTTGAAATATTAAAAAATGAAATAGATATCCATTTTATGAGTAATATTACTATATACAGATATGTGTTGTGTGGATGACATCAATATCTTTTAGGTACTTTGGCGTTTGCTGGAAGGGAAAGCTTATACTTACACTATGCAACAACCACTAAACGTACGACTACTATTATGAAAATTGGAACGGGAAAGTCGGATGTCATTTACTCTCAATCCCTACGTGCTAAAAGGTAACTTTTCCGTATCATCTCAAGGGAGAAAGTTGACAAGAGTTACGCTTGAATGATGGCTTATGAATTCATTTCACTTGATACTCTGTGGTATTTAATAATTTATCCCTGGGTTCATTTTGATTGTCAATATTATGTGTGGTGAAAATATATGTGCCAATTTGTATTTAGCGTTGCTCAAGCAAATCGAGTGAGTAGAAATAATACAAAGGGAAAGTGAAAGTATGCATGTATACAGTGTATAATAATATGAGTAATAACTTGTTCTGCTTCCTTTTGAATGCATTTGCTCGTAAAAATCTTTTACAATCGTAATCGAGAATAGAAAATTATAAAGTTTTCAACACAATACTGGCTCACAAAAGATATTTAAAGCTTTAAAGTCATAAGAGCCACGAAATCATCGGATTTGGCTTCAGGGAATACCAACTCTCCCTCTGAGTTTTCATACTGTCCTATGTAAGATACTGCCAACTGAT
Organism: Entomobrya proxima; assembly: GCA_029691765.1. Classification (NCBI taxonomy): domain Eukaryota; kingdom Metazoa; phylum Arthropoda; class Collembola; order Entomobryomorpha; family Entomobryidae; genus Entomobrya; species Entomobrya proxima. The sequence continues at coordinate 29,884,346 of CM056168.1, forward strand.
GGAATCCCATCTTGTTGGCAATTTTTCTCGCATATGGATTGGAAAAGTAGCCCTCCACTGCCTTATATCCCTTGGCTTTTAGCATCGATAGAGAGCGTTTGTACATCTCTGTTGCCAGTCCCTGTCGTCGGAATTCTCGTTCAACGGAAACGGAAACTAATGTAGCGATGTCATTTACACCCAGCGCATCAAATACGTTGCCTTCTTCTTGTAAGTCGAGAATAAATGGAATCATCTTCTGCAACTCGGGTGACTGTATGTGGCTCATATTTGGGGCCACAGCATCCTTTGACATCTCTCTGATGATTCTAACTGCAGCAATCTTTATCCATACACAACAAAAACAAGATAAAAAGAAACATATTTATGTAGGAAATAAAAGTTTTTCCTTTTGATGTCTAAAGTTTCTCTATTCTACATACTTTGCTTCTTGTTTATTATGAAATGTTTTGTGTTTGCATGAGTCAGACTTCACAGACATAAAAACATGAGTACAGGCTTTTTCCTGCAAGATATAATTCAAGACTGTGTAGTACAAATGATTTTGAAGCTTATTTTGCATGAAATTTTCCAAATATCCTATTATGCTCTTTTGTGCGTCGTTTTTAAAGCTTCCTACTCCCTTTGTTAGGAATCACTTGTCATGTTTTGCACTGTTGCTTCATTCTATTGTACGTGTATCAAAAGAAAATAATAGTATCTTACTGACTAAAATACATACCTTATTTGTACTTGTATCCACTGCAAAGAAGCTTAGATTTTCCTCGAGATATGACAGTGCCAAATTATCTAGCTCGTTTGCCTTCTGCTCTGAATTTCCAGCAATTCGATTTAGAGGCTCGTCCTCATATACGTTTGTCCTCAGGTGCTCCAGAATGCATGGATAGAAGGCTGGCTCTGCCATTCTGAACCTGAAGTTTTTCCACTCTCCTTCCACGTAAGAGGTCATGATGGTACCAGTAAAAATAAACCTGAAAATGATAAATTGCTCAAATCAACTTTCATCATTTGTTCTTTCAACTTTCTTCCATATTGCTCCCTCCCCTCCTTTCAATCTAACAGCATGTTTACTCGACATTCATGTTTGTTTTAGGATTCTTGTACTCAAGATTGTAAATGCAGGGTTAGGCGCACTTTCTGTATTGCGTGTTGTAATATATATATTTATCCAAGAGAAAAATGGGCTGCTCGCATACTTGACATTTCTGACATCAACTCTTATAATAAAGTGAATTTGTGCAAACAAGTACAACATGAAATGTGTTTTATTGTTCTCTTAATCATAATAAGCCAGGAAACTTTTGTTTTGCTTGTTTTTCTCATATATGCATATTATAAAAGGTACACACTCATTGCCCATTACCACTCTATCAGTCACAAATTACATTCCTGTTTTGTGCGTTAAGGACCCCAGGACTCGACTGTTAAAGACAGACTCACCTGTTCCATCCTGCGTTTTTTCTCATTTTGCAGTCATATGCATGGAAAACTACTTTTTAGCCATGTCTTCCAGGAAGTGTAATTACGGACAATATTGTATGCAATAGGGTTTTCTAAATCTTTCTCATCTGCCAGTGTGCTGAAAGGGAAGGAAAGTGGGAAGAAGAAAATGAGTAAAAGCAAACTACTTTGTTGTATTCACCAGAGGAATAGTGCGGCTACCACCACTTGCTACATAGAATCTTATTCCACTTGACTAACATAATATAGACTTGTATTTTGTATATAATATACTTTCCTTTCCTACTTGGCGTAATTTAGAATCTATAAGGTGCCGTTGTCTACAAAGTCCACTTGCTATACATATCGACTTAATATCAATAAAATTTCTCTTTTCCCACACGTCTGCTACCACTTTATATTCTTGCACAAACTTCATTCACCCAGTCAGTCACATATAGCAGTGGATAGCTAACCAATCCTAGTGCATTAAATAAGCATTTCCTCTTTTTTTCTCTTATTGTAATATTGTGACTTTCTCTGCGTCTGGCTTTCTATCTGATTAACAAAGTATTAGTTCCTTCATTTACTCATGCTCTATCTAGTTTATTTTGTCATCAGACTCCCCCTCATCCTCTGACAAGAAAAGTAAAAGTGCGATAATAATAATAATAAAAACGAGAGGGAACAGTAACACAAAGCGGAAAACCTGTACACATAACATTCACATCCAACAGAGGGGTACACACGAACATCGAATAATATTATTATATCGATAGTGCTACTACTTCTCACTCACCCAGTCAATTTTATTATTTTCAACGGGTGTGCGTGTGTGTGCAGTAACGTAATGTTTGGAATATATATTACTACTGAGTATGCAGATGGGACACAAATTGACAGGAAAAAGTGGCACAATTTTCTTTTGTCACTAGTTCCCCCTATTTCCTTTCACTTTCCTCTTCGAAGAACAGACTAAAAATGAAGACACGTCTAATTTCAAACGAAAACTCTCCTCCCGCTAGCTTCCTTAACCACTACTATAGACAAACCGTTTTCTTCTTCGCTCTTTTCTCACCAACACCACAAAAACTATACTCCTCAGTTACTTTTATTCGCATACTCGTTTCTCCTACAACATATTACACAGAGATATACAGACGCTAGCAGCGTCAACCCGCTTTTCGGCTTGTTCCATACAGGATAGCAAAGTAGAATCGTTGTTGTATTCGTTTCTCTCGTTCCAGAGAAACTTCATCTCCTTTTTCCATAGTGGCTTTTGCTTAGCTAAAGCGCATTCTATACTAGCATGATCAATGCCTATTTAGAAGGACTGGAGAAACACACATTGCATGGTGGCGGTGACGGGGGGACGGCATATACACACTTTTGAGATGTGTGTCTTCCTGCTGCGTTCTAACCATATACTGGTTTGTATATGCAGTTTTGACTAGGCCGCTGGATATAATATGCCTGCATGTGGGATAGTTATAGCAGGAAAAACTCAATTTTTCGTATTATTATTATTATTGAGCGAGCATAGCAGAAAACGGAGACATGTAGTATAACAACAGCCGTGCTCTTTTCTCTTTCTCTGTCTCTTTCTTTCTCTGATCACTGGAAAGTAGAAAGTTAGTGGGACTTTAATAATATTCTCGTTTTTACATTTTACTAGGCATTCCAGCTCAACTTTGTTATTCACACGGTGGTGTCTTTGCTTATGTACACCCTTTTGCTCCGTTTACCTGAAACTTTACTTTTTCCTTTTCGGTACTTACCTGCTACCACACACATAACCCAATATGCGGTATGCTAGGAAAACGGAGAAAACGGAAATGATAATGAATATCAAGAGAAATTGTAAAGTATATTCTCAGTTTCCCATTTTGCTGGTATGAACACACTCAAATATGATGAAATAAAATACGAGTATGGCATCAAAGCATGATGAATACTGGCATACGTAGCCTTTTACTTGCTCTTGCTTTCAAGTTCTGTTGTGATATGTAATACATATATCAACGGAAGATCATGATGAGAGAAAAATTCAGTTGAAACATCTGCAGTTTTGATGTTTGTTTTCTTTTGAGATTTTTTTGCGGGCATCAAGTTTCATGTCGCTTTGAGTCTGTATTAACTGTCCCCTTTGATTCTCCATTTCAATGCATGATGATAGACGTAATATGGTGATGTGATGATAGTGATGAAGGCATTCTCCAGGGACTTACGTTTTCATGTTGATCAAAAAGTTTTAAATTTCTATAGAAGAACTGAAAAGATCTAAATGATAAAACCCTTTGACTTAATTTACAATCAGGACTTTAATCAAAATTCTAAACCAGTTTCAGTTCGAATGGAGATACATATAAATAACATGTAATTTGAATACGATATGTACTTTCACTTTTATGATTTTCGGTGTATTTGTTTCTAGATCGTTGCATTCTAAAAATATTTTTCGAATTTTGATTATCTTTTGCTTTCGCAATTGCAATTTATTACGCATTAACAAGCATCAATTCATTTTTTATATAACTTGTATGATAATATATAAATACATACCTAGGCTGGAACATTCTTTCACAGTTGAAGTTGAAATATTTAAACATGTACGCAAAGTATCAAAGTATACGAGCTTAATTAGATATACAAAGTAGTAAACTGGACAGTTCAAAATACAGACAGTTGCAAATTCCTACACCAGTCAAAAGTTGAGCTTTTAGATTCCCCTTTTAAAAGATACCTTGTGTTTTGATTAGTTGGTGGAATAAACTCTGTAATATTTTACATAATTAAGGGAGGTACCATCAACCAAATAGTGCTATACAAAATACAAAAAGTGCAAAATTTCGTTGCTAGATTGCCGTATAGCTTAATTAAGAAGAAAGCTAGTATCAGGTATTCCTTATAATTAACGATAATAAAGTACTACTACCATTAGAATTATGCTCATCATAATCCATCCATTTCATCACCATCATTCTCTTTAGAAATGTATTATAAATGCTTGCTATAATATGTTTATTTGAGCGGAAACTCCACTCACAATGTAAGCAATAATACATACATTGGTTTATGCTTGAGCTCATTTAAGATCCATAGTCTTCATTTGGAAGACCGCCTTACAGTTGTCAGGCATTGTTAATTATTGTGTGAAATGAAAGCATTGTGTTGGCAACGAAAACAGGTCACTGGACTCGCGTGAAGACAAGCGTTTGCTTTTTTGGTGTACGACATATTTCTTCAGAAGAAGCCTCTTTCTGAATAATAGAAATTTACTATAGTATTGCATGGTATACAAACTGGACACATAAAAGCTTGATATTTCTACTTCTGTGTGGTTAAAGATTGGTGAATCGATGAAAAATTGAATAATGGAATAAATTGTACATTTAATCAACTGAAACTAAAGTACTTGTTTTTTCTCTGATAAAAAGTTTTTTTCTTTGTTTAACATTTTCTTTTTAATACGTAGTATGTTTAATAATATGAAGCCATTGCTTGAATAAACCTCATCATATCATCTTAAGAATTAGTAGCTACTGAATGAATATAACAATACATTTGTATTTATTTGTAGTTATTTTGTATTTCTTCTTAAAAAGTAGACAGCAACAAAGTGAGGATGTAATTTTAGCAGTAATAATTGCATACTTTTATAGGTGCTAAGGAAAAGTAACATTACCACCTGTTGTTTCATCGCTTCTTTTACTCTTGAACCATATACTGATAAATTGAATAGATATTTGTTACTGTTCCAGCTAGATTAAAGTCTATTGGCAAAGATAGGAAGTAATACTATGTCTACATATTTCACGTTTGCGATTGTTCATAAAATAAAATAGAAAATACACCAAAACCAATGGGAAATTTATACATACCAAAATGTTGGGTCTGTAAACATTGACTGTTGGGAAATGGGGTATGTTGTGTGGCAGTGAAAGTAAAACCCTCATGGTTTTCAATAAACTTTGCTGTCAGCAAATGTCTCCGGCGTAATGTACATTGTTTGCTGAGGTTTCATTAAGCCATGTAGTCCTTGGTGTTTTGTATTCTTGTCTCAAACAGATATTCCATCGTGAGAAATGAGATTCGAAATGGAAATGAAGTTCATTGAGTAATATCTGTTTTAAGAAACATGAGTGAACTGTCATAGATCGTAGAACGAGCATTGTTTAAACTGCTTTTGTTTACACGAATGGAATATTTGAAATTGGCATTCATCTCATGACCTAACAAAAGAAAGTCAGTGTGTGGGAAAGGACGACCACGGAATTATTGTAGATCCCCAAGAAGATTTAATGTTAAATCTTACTTTCCCCTTTATACTTTTGTCTTGTTGCCCCAGCTTAATCTTTCACTTTTCTAGTCTGAAGAGCTGCACAAAAACCAGTTGGCAGTGCAATGGGGCGATATAGGGAAAGCTGGTGGTATAGGAAGCACTACACACACGGGAAAAGGATTTCCCGTGTATATGGCCCAGCTTGAAAAACTGACAAACAGAATGCCATCCATTACATTATACACGTATTATTTAGGAGGATTTTCTAAGTAGGTGAAAGCATGTAACGTGTATCATCAAACAAAATATTTTCTCTGCATATGGACAAAAACTGAAGCGTATTTCTGGAGTTGTTAATGGGATAATTAAACAGTTTGTGTATATTTTCTGTTTGATGAAATTAATACCGTGGGAAAACATCACAAGGCTGTGATCACACGTGAACTTACCTTTCATATTATTCCAGTGTGAACGCATATTATTTTCAAAGAGAAAAAAGCTGAGTCGGATTTTGGCCATGAATGGTTCCAAGACTAGGCTCATATTCACAGGAATCCTAGATTTGGATTCAAATTACATGTTTGTACTAATGGGCCCTTTCTGGCTCATTGCTGAAGCTCTTTACCCCAGCCATTCTATGTATTTGTATGCATAAAATAGGAGATTCATTGTGTTTTGCTTTAATAACACATTATTTACTCTTTTGATGATAAGTCCCAAAGGGATGATGTTACAGATGTGCAACCTTTTTTAATTACGTTTTATAACTTCAGCAAACAACTTTTTTTATTTTTGACGGTATTTGGTAACAATATGGTTATTTACAATTTTATTTGTCCACATTCTATTATTTTTATTTTAATATCTATATCTAGTGTCAAAAAATGAGAGGATGTTCATTTTAACAACATAGAATAACTAGACATTTGTCCCTACAAATTACAAATATTTGAATTTAATATATGTATTTACAAGCAGCATTTTTCATCACAAATAAAAGTAGAAAGCAAAAGCAGTTATAGAATATATCGGTGAGTACTGCATGTTATGAAGCCAAGATTGAATTTGCATTGCATGGTTTAAAGAATTGTAGAGTACAAAGCAGATATTTATTATCGTCATTTCTTTGTACAGTTCATGTTATCTAGTCGATGGAATTTTTTTACGGATTCTGTGATTGCCGCCTACCGATGATTCCTATTTGATTAACAGTGATTGGGACAATAAGATTCAAGTGAACGCAATGCATAAAATCCTTAAAAAACAAATTCCATCAACTAGATAACATCGTACCTACATTTTCACTGACTCTTATTGTGGTAATTATGTAGAAAATCATATTATATTATACACACATATTATATTGATGGGAAAGGGATATGACAATATAAAGGAATATATGATTTGCGAATAGGTATATTTTATATGCAATATGAACACAGATTTGGTTCATCAGCCAAATATATAAGGTGTGAATGTTTGAGATTGGAAGTTGGAACTAAATATTTATGTGGTTTGTGTACATAGTACAGTACAGCATAGAGTTGCATTAGGTAATTTTATGAAATCAAAGCTCAAGAGCTCCCACAATTGCTTCATCTTTCTCTCCTGCATTTTTAAACACCACTTCTCCACTCTCGTCTAGATAGTCACGAAAGTACCTACGGGTAAGTTCTCGAAAGCCAAGATTTTTACCAATTCTCTGTGTGAAAGGACTTGTGAAACAGCTCTTAACAACTTTAAACCCACGAGCTTTCAAAAATGGAATAGCACTCTCATACATTTCGGTAGCAAGACCTTGGCCCCTGAATCTCTGATCAACTGAAGCCATGAACAAATCCACATAGCAGTCCAGATCAGGGTAGAACTTGAATATGTTGCTGTCCTCATCAAGTTGATGCAGAAATGGCCAAATCTTTTTCATTTCTGGTGAGTGCATTTCCCGAGGGGCATCCGTTTGATTTTCCCTTCTGTGAATAGCGATTATTCGGGCACCAGCTACCTGCATGCAAAAGAGCATTGAAACATTTCTTTTATATAAGAACAAGATTAATTTTAAACCTCATAACATTTGTTGTTATTTTTCGCAATCACAGTTAATACTTTTCAACTTATTCTAACTAACAAATCATTCAATACTTCAGTTAATAATTTTTTAAACTAAAAACATGGCTGTTTGCAATCCTGTACATGAAATATTTCGCCCACACACTTTCCATTGTTTTTATCGGTTCGATCAATTCTAGCATAGTAGGAATTCAAAAATTATGTTCTAGTTGTAGAATATTTCCCCCTAATTGGATATTGACTTCCATATGGTTTTGAACATCCATTTAAAAATATATGTTCAATTCAAAACACGTTATATTTTACATATAACATATTATGATTCTGTTTGCAATTTTATGTTAAAAATATTGGAGCATTTGCTCGTCGTACTGTAATGGGGTTTGCGGAAGTTATTTGAAGAGTACTTAATTTATATGCAAATTTAATTTCATGAAGACCGTCAACTGCACTTCAGTAGCATCAAATTAATCTATACATACCCATTTCAAGTGTAGGAGACAGAGACAAGAAGATGTGATTTGCTGTAATACCCTCGTTAACTGGAGTTTTGAGGCGTACGTATGCCTTCGTGATCGAAACCAATCTTTTTAAACAGCCGTTCAATTTCGTTTCCCCTTTCTCCAATCTTCTTTCTAATTCACATGCATTCCAAAAGCAACTTTCTCTGCATGGTCGCATGTTCTGCTCCAAACAAGCCAAAGCTCAGGTTGCCCCACAGAGAAGCTTGTATAGTACACATGCATAACTGTGTAGACGAAAAGTGGCACTCCAAGTATAATAGTATCATGATGATTCATGAAGAGTCTTACCAAACAAAACTAACCATTGTATAGTTTGAACAAATGGAAAGACTTATGTGCACTTAATATAAGAGTACCCTCTTCAAAAACTAATATAATATAATTAAGTACTTGGCCACGTAAGAGACATTATTAGATATTATGTATTTACTTCATAATTATGCTTTGCATTTTAACGAATCATATACCACGTTTTCTGCAAACTTTCTCTTTGTTATGTGTACTTTCCCTTTACATTCGTTCAACAATATAATTACAATTTTAATTAATGAATGTATGTGTGTCGAAATATTTTATCATGCCACTCATACCCAGAGGATATTATTAATTCAGTATTGGAATCAGTAAAATCGGAACATAGACGCCGATGAAACATAAAATTATAAGTGTCAACGACTTGAGAACGATTCGGGGTATTAAAACTAAGGTTGATTGATAATCTTTTGCTTTAAAGTAGATGTGCTCTCTTAAAAACAGAAATGAGAGAAAGGTGGATGGACATGCAGTAAGTTATTCATCTGTCTCTTTTTACCCCCAAAGATAGATTATTTTGTTTTAATTGAGCTGACATTTTTTATTGCAAGCAATCCCGAAATTTTAAAGATGAATGTTTTAGCTATTAATTAGTTTTACTGATTGTTTAATAATTTAAATAAATTAGTCTGAAATCATTTTAAAATATTATACAAATAAAAGAAGTTTCAGCAATCTTTTAAAAAGTTTATGGGAATACATAATCTTACAAATTCAAGTTTACGTTGAGTTTGGAGTTTTTGAAAAAGATCAATGTTTTTAGTTTTGTAGTTTATTTATTCAAAGGAAACAACGCATTTGTCTCAAAGTATGATTTAAACTAAACAGGATATATAAACAAACATACGGAAAATTTGGAATAGTCTGCATGTTTTGATAAGATAAAAAGGAAGAGATTTCATGTTAATGCCATTTCCTACTTCTACTATGCTTTCAAAGTTTTAATAGGATTTATTCCAACGATATACCCACTTCTGAATCCTTTTTAAATTAAGTAGTAGTGGTTTCCTGGCTGTTAGAGATAAAATATTCTCTCCAAGAAAATATGACTATTAAAATACTTTATTATAAGAACTATTCCAAATCGATGCCAAAAAATTCAAATATAGTACCCATCTATCCCTATTAAAAGCAATATATATACATGTTCTGACAAACAGTCAAATTACAAGTTTCAAGAGGAATAACCAACCTGATTAGTTCCTTTCTCCAAGACTATATGACTCAACCCATCTTTAAAATACTCCTCGATCATTGCATCCATATCCTTTGCTTTTGCCTCGGAATAGCCTGTGAGTTGATTGAGAGGCTCATCTCGGTAGAAGCTCTTCCTCATGTGTGCTAGAATGTCTTGATAATTTTCTGGCTCAGCGGGTTTGAATATGAAGCTTTTCCATTCCCTCTCTTCGCATGCATCATCCTTCACTTGGAAATTATTGAACTCCTCGCCCATACTGATCGACATGCAAATTGAAGAGCTCTCGAATAGTTCTTATAATTTGTTACTGATTAACAACTTTATTTCAAACCTTCATTTAATTGAATTTCACTAAAGTTCTTGTGCCACTTATTGTTTGCGAACAGTTTATAAAATTGCTAATTCAAAACGACAAAGTTTCAATGGAATGCTTTGAGCATTGTGGAAAAATGATTAAATGTCAGAACCGGACTGTGGACTACTTCTTCAGCTACATTTGCTTTCGTTGTAAGTTTCAATAATGCGAGTCTAAATTGAATCTGCAATAAAAGTGGAAGACGTAAAGATTCCTGGACCAGGCTCAATCTGTAGGACTCTATATCATTCAAAACAGAAATAATGTTAAATTTCTTTAGACTGCCATAGAATAAACACATAGTATATAGGTATAGGTTTATACATATTTATTTTTTATATAGGCATGTACATTATCCCTTCAACTTCAACGCTAGCCATATACTTTTAAACTCTAAATTCGGGGAAATCAATAAGTTTTTATGTATGAAAAATCCCAACTTCTATTATATTATTCGCTGTGTACCACATAGGTAGACATATATGCTATACTCCAGGTTGTATATATTGAATACAATAGGTGTACATACGTCCTATATACTAATATGGCATCTAATATGATATAATTCTGACAGACAATAGCTCAAGCAAGTTTCAATTCGAGCGTATATAGAAAAACTTTCCATTTTCTGACAACAAAGGAAAGCCTAAATATCCAACCAACAGCATAGCAGCCTGAGAGGCAGAACTAGATCTCTGGCTGTAGATGTGTTTACATTCACCAGCTCTAGAAGTAGTCTACTAGTAGTCGTTGATGTCTCTCCCTGCTTTTGATCGTTGAAAGAACCTGTCTGTCAACAGGCTTTTTACTGTCGCTATTATAATTGCAATTCTAACCAGTCAGAATTTATGAAAAAAGGCACCGGTGAGCACAGAGCTAGAGCATACTTGGCTCTTGGCTGCAAATATACCTTTTCGTGTAATACTTCGCGTGTACTTGTATTTTGACTCATATTCTTGAAAAGACAATAATGTTCTACACTAGGTGTTTCATAATGTTTTGCTTACTCTTTGGTAGAAAATCCCTTCGGGGATCAACATTCCATTTACTTTCCGCAATGAAAAAATCGAATTGGAGTTTCAAATGACTTTTCGTACTGTTTTCTTCGTAATACCACTGTTAGAATACAAACTTCAACAGTCGCTTGTCGGTTAATTTCTTCACTTGCTACTTTCACTCGTAGAGTTTTTTTGTCCTTTCTCTGTTTCTACTTGCTGTTCATGAACCAAGCATGGATGAAGTATTAGTTCTATAAATTTTTTAATAGAAATGTCTGTTCTTGGCTCTTGTTGCTGCTACTTGTAGACTACTGAAAGAAAAACAGATGAGCGGGCTTTATTCTTCCGCTTTCCCTTTGATACACACGTAATAATAATGTGTTGTTAGCCTAGATGTGGTACTACTAAAAGAACGCGCAAGATTTGCCCTTCCTGGTTTGGCGTACAATTACAAATGTGCTTTCACTCCTTTTCAAAGCCAAAATCAATTTCCGAAATTGGCATGAGAGCTAAGAAAGACGCGGTGCCTTACTTTTCCTCTTGATACACCGTTATACAACGCGTATTCTCCTTTTGTTACTATTTAGAAAATGAAATGTACAAAGGGCTATCGGATCTTACGTGTAAGTGGTTGTTCTTGTTATTATAATAATATTACGAACAGGTAATCCAAACCACCCTTTCAATAGGGAGGCGTTTGGTCGAGTAGAGCCCAATAAGAAGGAAATAAAGACAGAGAAAGGGTCACTTGTCGCTCCAGCTCTAGTCTCCGCCGCGTTTCACCTCGTCGTAAGCTTCCCGTACTGCGTTGTTGATTTTGTGTTTTGTTCCACTTCAGTGTACACACTCTCCTTGTTAAGCACAATAAATACAGGGAATGTTGATATTTACTTGTCTAAAATAGGCCGTCGTTGTCTGCAAGTGAAATTTGTTGCTCTTCAGCTTGAGAGGGGCTGCCGGATACTATACACAAAAATTGCAGATTCGATTCGACGAGACATCACGACGCACAAGGCCGTTATAGTAGTAGAAATCATTATTTTGGCATTCCATGTGCGAGAAACGATCGCAACAACTTGACTGTGGCAATATATCGGGGGTTTCTCAGGGAAAAGTCTATGAACAATTCATAGCATGTAAACCTGTACATGTATTCCGATGTGAGTACTACTACATCATATTTCTGCCTTGTTTCGTATATTCCACAGCGCAAGAACAATTAACTAACTGGTATACCCCTCACTATAAGAAAGCGGAGAAGCATTAATATATTATTATCAGTGGAAACATAATTCATAGTGTTTTTCGCAATATCCGATGTTTTTTCAGAGGGAAAAAGAGTTGGTCTTCCCATTAGCTCTAGTAGTGCTAATGCTTCTGGCGTTGCTTCCATAACTTTCTCCTCCAGCGCAAACAGATGTGTTCTCATTTGGCTTTTCCAGAATTTCACTTTTGTTTTCTTCACATGAAATGAAGAAATAAGCACTCATATACGAATAGGAGACGGAGATGAAAGGGTTCAAAGGAAACGAGAAACCGTATAAGGGCTTATGCTTACTCTCCCCTTTTAAATTATTGCTTTCTTTGTAAATTTTCAAACTTGTGTTGCCCGTATACGAGTCTGACAAATAATAAACTCCAGCTGCTATTCTGCATTTTCGTCATTCCGATTTCAAGTATTTTGGTCGCGCAAAAATAATAATTTAATTTAATTTGCTAGATGTATATTATAGTCTTCCAACTGGTAGGCTGCGTACGATCGATGCGATTACCATTGCACAAGGAACAATAGTACAGTAGGCATTTTAGTTATTTGGTATTATTGTCATCTAAAACTTGAATCACTGCTTTACTTTCTCCGTTTACACATTACTACAACGTACTAAAATATCTCACGTATTTTGGAATGCACAAATAATACAAGCAAAAACTCTGTTTTGATGACTTGTGTAGATTATCCACGACATTTTCTCTGCTTGTGTGTGTACGATTTCAATATGGAATGTTTTGTCCTAGTTGTGATATCTTCTCCTGGAATGGTAATGGAGTCAATTTGCAGAAAAGTAAAATGCGAGCAATGCTGCTTCCATATAATCATTCACGAGCACTACACAGAGCTGCGTAGAGTAAAAATGAAGCCGGCTATAGAGATTTTTTGCCCTTATACGAACGAACGTGAATGCCTTTTCTTTTCCACCAACTTTACTTTCTTTTTTCTCTTCTAGACTGACAAGCAGATCGTGACATGGATTGAATTTTTAGAAGAAAAAGCTTACCACAAAAGAAACCTGCCTGCAAACTAGGCCACTAGTGTATGCATCTCAAGATAGCCGTAGGAAAGTTTCCCTTAATTCTAACACTACCAGATGACGATAATGATGACGAAGAACAACAGTAACTGACATTATAACCGCGATGATTGAAGGGCAGGTGATATAAGAAGAAAAATGGGATTTTCGATAGATTTAGCAGTTAGTTTAACACCCATGAAATATTTAATAGTATGTATTAAACTAGCAGTCAATAGTGAATACGTTTTCAGCAACGAACAACACTAGAGATACATTTATAATATTATCTAATAAGAAAAACGACTTGAATATTTACATAAACTTCTGCAAACTTTCTACTCGTTACTTTGATTCTGTTCCGAAGCTACCTAGCCAGAGGTAGATTGCTGACAGACAATCATTTCACCCAAAGTAATATCCGAAATTAGATACGTACATTATTTGTAAAGTATATCGAAATTTTATATTAAGTACTGTAGATGGTCTACCTTCTTTTGTTATTGAACTTTCTTTCTCCTCGCTTTTCTGTCTGACTCCACTTCACAGACTGGCAGAAATAATGAAGTAGATGGATACACGTATTACCCAACTTGATACATACATAAATAAACTGCCGGGAGAAAAACGCTTGATTGTTTTATATGTGTGCAGGCATATCCAAAAAGTTATAAAATGTATTCTGGACCATTATTTCGATGTCATGTTTATGTCCTTTGCTTTTTCTGAACTTTTAGGAGGGATGGAAGGATATTGACACAGTAGAAAGAAAGTACTCTCGTAATATGATACTGATTCACTTTCCCATACATTATTCGAGCAGTAGCTGTAGGTCGATCTTTGTGTGTAGCAGCACAACTGTTCACTAAACCATGAAAGTGAACTATCAACTCTACAATTGTCTGTAGAGAACGAATACGCGGATGTGTAAACTACGTGCTTTCACAGCAATACCAGTGTATCAAGTTCCAAAAAGCAATCTCGCATTTTGGGTACTTTGCGATTGCGGTGGTGAGGTATAATGATGGTTACTGAAAAACCGAGGGAAATAAAATTGCGTGAATCACTCGTTGTAAATGGATTCTTTATAGGAAAAGTCTTATAGCTTTAGATCATGCCATTCCACAAGGGACAGATACCACACGAACGGGTGAGGTGAAAAGCAGCGAGATGGATGAGCGTATTGTGCATACACTAAAAACTATACTTCAATTCAAGGAATAACAACAAGGACACGGGAAAATGTAAAACTTATGTAAAACATTTTAAAACAAATACATTTACTAATACTGAAGAAGCAAAAGTAAACGGTTTAATTGTTCAACTTGAAACGATTTTTGTACGAATTTTAATACAAAAACAAATTGTGCTAATAAGCAAAAAAACAAACATACTATAGATTATTAATGTCTAGTCTAGACAGATTGTAAAATGAAAACAGTTATTGGCTCGAAAAGCATGAAATTGAGATGAAGTAGATGGATTATGACTTGGATGGATAACGGCATGTGTGTCCATTTGACTTTGACTGCATAAAAACTTTTCCAGATAAGCCTTTAAAACAATCCCAGGTTGTACTCAATAAATAAATTGGAATAGCAACGGCCAATGGGAAGTAAGACTAGGAGTGAGATGAGTATGCAATAAGGATGCCTTCTTCACTTTTAACACTATATACGGTTTCGTACTTGCATGAAAAACTTGAACGTGTAGTAATATAAGCGTCTCTATGGATCATGCATTATGCATCAGTGATCTGAGAGTGAGAAAGAAAAGCAATGAAGCAAGGAAAAAACTCGCGTGTTAACTCAAAAAACTATATATAAAACATGATTTCCGGTAGATCTTTCCTTTTTACCAAATGCAAATTTTTAAGCGTTGATTAAACTCCCATAGATTCTCTTGGTGCGGCTTTTAGAGTGTTCGTAGGGTATAATAGACTGTTCAACGTTAATCCTGAGTATAAACTGTATAAGCTCTTGATTTTATGCCTATGATGCGTGCTTGGATGATGCTCAAAAGACTCGAAATACAAAATTTTATTAAGCCGCAACGTTGTTATGTAGTTATGTCGCAAACTAAATCATTTTCTTTTGCTATTATTATTATTAGTACTTTCCCCCAATGCAATGTCTACGTATTCAGCATCAGCAATAATTTTATTGAATTTTTACTGGAGTTCATTGAAAAGGATTATAAACGCAGTAATATTTTAATACTTTACTTTTTAGCATCAACATCAGCGCAGACATCCTCGTAGTTTTCGTCTTCTGAACCAGAAGCTGACGTCCATACATGTTCATCCTCTGAAGAGACTGGTGATTTACTCTGAGCAAATTTCCCTTTCTCCACATCGTTGATCGATTCCTGCTCAGCATCCACAAAATCCTCACTGAACTCTACAAAGTAAGCATCAGTTAACCACAACATCAAAATGGCATATCCGTTGGCACATTGTATTGTGTATGAAATGTCAAAAATAAATCATACACTTAATCAGTAAATAGTCACATTTTACTCTGTGTGATTCATGCAAACAGATACAACATACCATTAATATTCTTACGCGAATCCGTCGTGCTTGTCGTAAATTTATTTACCATTTCAGATAGCAGATAATTGTCGCATTGCTCATAATTTATGCATTCGCGTATTCTAGAGTTAGTTTCTGAATTTTCTTTCCTGGGCATAAGTGTCACTTTTCTAGAAAATGATGAAGGATTTATGGAGTCTAAAGAAGAACTATGCTGGGTTATATCGCTACTGCCATTAGCATTAACGTTCAAGCACTCCATGTAAAAGGATGGTCTGCGCTCAAGCAAATCAACATTTTGCTTGGAGGAAACGTTTGGCAATCCCTGAGTTTGCCAGGTTGCAAATGAAGTACAGGATCTACAAACAATTAAACGAAGCCTTTTTAACGAAGCAATTTTTTAAACGTTCTAAATGAAAAAAATGATGGTTTAAATAAAAATAAGATGAACTTTTGTGTAATTAAAAACATACTCATATGTGGAACCCCGAGGACTTTGAGGAGACTCACATGACTCCATATCATACATCATTTCCAGAGCACATGATGGACTTATTAGCCCATCTGCAAACGTTTGTGTCATACCAACTGGTAACATTCCCTCATTTGTAACATTCTCAGTAGGGTTTTCCAATATGCCTCCCGGTAGAACTATAGACGGTGGCTCAGGGCAAGCTTCTAGTGGGGTGACAAGATACTCCTGTAACATTTTTTCAATTTCTTTCAGCTCTTCATAGTACTTCAACTTTTGACTTTTATTCTGACTAGAGTCACGATGTACTGATGTTAGTAATAAAGAATCTGGCAATTTCAGTGTAGGGCCAACTTCGTTTATATACAAAGGATTTGCATTAAATATATCAGAATGTGAATAGGATTCATTTGCAAATTCGTGAGTGTTGTAAGATGACAATGCATGAACGTTTATGTACTCCACATCATCACTAGCCTTATCTCTGTTTTCTAATATTTCTCGTGCGTCATCATATGTGTCAACTCTTTCGTTTTCATTCTCATCTAAACATGTCTGCTTGTTTGCGTCATTTTGGGTTTCTTCTTCTTCTTTCTGGAAATATTCTGGTTGATCGACGCTACCGCTCTCAGGACTTGCAAAACTGACACTATTACTGCTCAACTTCGCCCCTCCCAAATCATTACTTGATGTAGTTATCTCAGCACTTTGAGTAGAGGTAGCACTTGTCTGTCGAAAAGAGTCATCATCACAGAGAAAACTTTGCAAAGATTCACTATTGGTGCTACTTTCACCAGACTTTTTAGCTCCCCAAGTTTCTCCTGAGCCCGAGGTAAAAATTTCCTCTTCTCCTACTAATTCTTTAGACCCGACCTCGAAAACAATTCCAGACCCAGCGGCATGGAGTTTCGTGTAAGAACTGAAACTGTCACAAAGTTGTAAGAGACATTGTCGTAAAAATGTCAAAGCTAGTTGAGTGGGTTGAATAAAACAAATAAAACATTGTTTTTATTACGCTTCAACAATGTTGAGGAATCCCGTCATAGGTTTTGGCTTGTAGCCGTGGGGCAATTCGGGATGGTCGCCTGCTCCTATGCAGGACAGAAGGTCAAGATATAAGCCTTTTAACTGTTCTCCTCCTGCGTCTCCAAACTTCATTATTGTTTCAAGTCCATTATTTTTCAGCAACTGATTACCATCCTCCATTTCTAGTATACTGCTTTACTGAATCTGATGACTAAACTGTGAAAAAAATTTATTGCATTGATTCAGATTGATTGATTGTATGCTATGCAGTTTATTTAGAAAAAGTTAAATTATTCGTTCGTTTTCGAATCGATTTTTTAACAATAATTGTATGGGATTTTGCATAAAGATTGGTTTTTATAGCTATATGTCATAAAGTTTGCATGCAACAAAGATTTTCAAATATGATCCAAAAAATAGAGGTACTATTTCAGTATGATTGGCTTGACTACTATCATTTTCCAAAAACGAACTATAAAAAAGCTTGCACATTTTCTTAGCTTTTTCTGGTGAGCTCATGGATGTCAGTTTTATTCTATCCACTGTAGAGAACCATTTTTTTATATTGCAAAAATGAAAGCTGAATCTAGTACAGTAGTACACTAGGGTGTGCATGTGCACAGGTTAATCCCACAATCCATTACCGTGTTGAATTTCACACGCCCGCGGATAGCTAATTGTATGCCATTTCTTTAGCTTGATTTCCCCTGTTCACCGACAAAATTCTATTCAGGAAGCATATAAAAGGAATTAGCATGTATGAATAGGCATATAAAATCAAATTTATTGCCCATAAAATTCTTTGATAAAATCTAAAACCCCTTTGAGTTCTGTTAAGAAAACTATCCGCATTATAAAAAAATACCATATATTACATTATAAGAAAAGTTTGTATGATTTAATATAAGCATGTAATTTCTCAATAAATAACATCAAACATAATTTTTGAAAGACGATTTTTTCAGCCAAAACTCATGTCACATTATTTTTGTCCCCTTCTGGGTTTTTCAATGCTCAATTAATGCAAAGCAATTCGTTATCATGCATCTCTCAAAATGTTTTGACATTATTGACACATCAATGTTTTGACTTTTTGCACTTATCGATGAAGTACATTCTGGTTTTAAGTTTTATGAAGTGTACATGATCATCTAATATGATTTTAAAATAATTATTATAATTGTTGATTCCACAGATTTTTTAGATGCATAGATATTTTATAAAAGAGTAAAATAGCTTACATTTTACAATAACTCTCTAAATGATGTTACCATTTTTTGCTATACAAGTGTTTATGGGACTCATCGATGGTTGGTAGTATTTGCGTACATTTGAAACACCCAGTCATTATATCACATTGTTCTACTATAAAAACAACATAACACATTAAAACGACAATTAAGATTGTTGCAACACTGTTATTATCACTTCGAAACATTCCTTTGCATAAAAAGACCATTGACCTTGATCACGACTCTTGCTGATTGATACATATGTCTTTTGCAGTGTAAGTAATAAATTTACATTAACCCATAATCGATATGTAAGATAATATAGGAACTATTGGTAGATATATAAGTGTACAACACAGCTATTTTTTTAAAGAACACTGAAGCGGTGACTTGGGTATATGCAATGTAACTCATCCTCCATACCTCCCAGTCAGAAAGCATTGTTGATTGGTTTTTATAGCTCCATGTTTTAATATATAATTATGAATAGGCAATAATCAGTAGTAGACGGAAATCGAACAAGTCATGCATGTGATCGTCGGTGGAACTAAATCATGAAATGAATTTACATAGAAAAAATTAAAGTTGTTATTATTTTATTGATCCTCCCTCTGTTGTTTGGTGCATTTCTATTGTATATGAAACGTTCTACTCTCTTTGTACTTTTACATTGCCATTAGGACTTGGTAAAGTAAGAGGAACAATAAAGCATCTTAATGCAAAAGTCTGGCCGCATTAGATTATATTAATCGAAATGTTAACTAATGAAGGTAGCATCATAGCATTAATGTTATATGGTGTTCAATATAATGTATCAAGTAAAAATGTAAAGTTGTTAAGTAGATACCTATTTACATGTAGGCGTAATCATTGACTTCCGTTTTTTGCCGTTTCAGTTTTTAAGTAGTTTGACAGGAAACTCAAATAAAGGTCGAAGACGTGAGCTTTCAGTCTTCGAAAACTAATTACTCGTATCCTTTATACTTAATTAGACTCTATAATCAATGAAGTGCATATTAGTTTGTTTGATTGGAAATGTATTGCATTTTCATTATGCATACCTATTTTATTTTATAAATCAACTCATTTTTTACTTTAGCTTATCAAAGTATGTCTACTGTAAAAGTAGCATAATATTATTCTGTTGGTTGGCGTATCTGTAATAGTCTACATTGAAAGCAAACTTTTATGACAGGAAAAATGCGAATTATATACCTTTTGAGATTTAGAATGAACAAAATAGCAATTTTGTATTGAGCAGCGTATAGTTTTCTTCAATTCCATTGTTGTGAACACACGTGCTATCTCCTCCTTCGTATCTGTGATGTGATGTCAAATGATATTTTCATTTGAAAAAATGGCAGTGACAATATAAAGAGTGTCATCATCATTTCCGCTGTTATCATATATAAAATCAAGTCAAGACCACGTTTTTGAAGAAAATTGATACTCATAATAAAATTATATGGAATGACCTCAACAGATGAAGGTGACGCCCGCAAGATCCAATTTAACATTATCCATTATTTATGAGCCCTTTTGCTCCAGTTTCTCAGAAAAGCGGAAGATTGTGACACATGAAAATAAAAGATATACACAAGACTGAATTGAGTTTGAGTTCTTGTGACGCGTTGATGGATTATTTATTTCTGAGAGAGGAAGTAAAGTTGCCGTCATATAAAATGTCAGTCAAGGGAGCACATTTACAGCAGTAAATAAGACTGCTGATGGGAGGAAATTGTCATAAAACATATTATGTAGAAGCATGGGCAACGAAATGTTAAAGAACTGCTGAGCTTTGTTGTGTCATTAATAAATTCTTCACTGTCGTATATTTTATCGCCAATTTATAACAACAATTATCCTGAACAATTTCTCTGAAAATTTACTTGTTTCGAAATAATGAAACTTCTTGCGAAATTGCAATCATTAAATCGTCAACGTGCAGTATAAAAACTGAGAAGTAATAGTAGTGGACTTTGACTTGAGAATGATGTGCCTGCCTTCTCTCCTTTATGGCGTTATCTTGCTTGACTTTGAGAGAGCTTTCATGAGATTGCTTGCGCGCATTCACAACCTGCAATGAGCTAACTACCCTCATGCAACATGCAATTATAATTTATTTAAAAAATGGAAAAATATGTAGATAGCGAGAGAAATGCTGGTATGTGTTGACAAAAACAATGAACAGTTTATGACAGATTGACATTATGTACTAATCACAATCCATCACACTATCACATGGCAAATCCGAGCCGAGTTCATTACAGTTTTTCAAAAAGGGAAATATTGTTTTACGTGTATATTACCGGCACACGAATCGTAGGTGCTAATGATAGAGAAGTTTGAACAATAGAGAAGTTTGCGTCGTTCTAGAAATACGTGAGTGAATTTTACCAATCGCTCATTTTAATTCTGTACTTTTTGTTTGTCTACTATCTCTTATAAATTTACTACCGACTGTACGTGCATGTGAAAAATGAAAACGAATCCTTTTTTATTTTCACTACCTTTTCCACTGTGGCTTAGAAAAACACGCAAATCGCAACAATCAAACTCATGTTCTCACTAAGAAGCAAAATGTTAAGTTAAGCAAAATGAATTTGCTCATCGCCAATAAGCATTGCAAAAGTAATAGCCTGGTAGGTATTAATATGCTATTAAATACGTGTGTTTTATTCAAGGTTTTCTCTTCCCTTCCCGTAGAAGTCTTCAATTATAAGTACCCATTGAACTTGGAGAAGAGGCAGCAGCAATGAAATTTGCAGTTAATAACTTTTATTACTTTTAACAAAAGTATGATTAGACGCAAAAATATCTTAGAAGAGATGGCCTAGTTTCCCTGTCTTATCGAATTAAAAGTTCTTAAAAGCTTTTTACATTCTACTTTACATGCTCTTTTCCATTAAGCATGATACTTTAGTGGCAACATATATAGCGCTTTGATGATTCTGCTGTGCTTATGTTGATTTATTGTTGACGATTGCAATTTTATGTGCTGCTGTGGATGTGGTGTGTGCATTCATCATTATGTACCCTTATAAAATGATATTGATGTTTGGTTCAAAGCGTAAACAAACAATACTTAATGAAGGTTACAACGTATACATAAAATGTAAATTAACGTAAGACACGTTTAAGACGGTATCCATCTAATAGTGAGAGAATTTTACTATACTTATATCGACATCCACGATGAATGCCCTTCGAGATTTTGTTTGTCTTTGGTACACGAACTTATTTTAGGTAATAATACATGTTATAACATCAAAATATTAAATTGTAAACACTGAGCACTAGACTTTTAAATGCAGGATTATCAAAATGATGGTAAATTGTTGTTGTGCTGCACATACTAACGTATACTTTCATCTCATCTGAGTTAACTATATTGAAAATGAGCACAAATTTTGATGATGATAGATAATGTTGATATTGAAGATGCTCACCCTTCCTTCCAGAGGCTATTATACTTGTTGCGTTTCCCTTATCCTCTTGCATTTTATTACAAGTTTCATAAGCCATTTATATAAGTTTAAGTATATAATCGCATGTACCTTCTAATGAGCATTTTTACACAAGGGCTTTTGGAGAATTCATACAAAACAGGGCTGACTGACTGATCACTCAATTCTTGTGTATTTGATGAATGTCAGATTAAATCCTGCCATACGTATGAGTTTTTAAACAACATGAAATAATAATAATGTAACACCCTGAAGATCTCTTGAGGAAATAAAACAATTACTACTATGATTAAGAAGAACTGAGAGTTATTAAATGCATCTCTGAAGTGGAAGCAGAAGGCTACAAACAAAATGAACTTCAATTCATCTTATTGTATAATGTCCATCCACCCACGTAACACCCCAATCTCCAAAGTTTTTCAGATTCACTCAAGAGCACCTAAATATAATCAACCATTAATATTCTGTGTATCCCAGTAATCCCATTTGACAGCAAGTCAGAATGTTGTCTTTTGTCGAAACACTTATTGCTATTATACATATAATATTCTTGCAACAACATATTTTACTAGGCTATGTAGTACATTATAATGATCATCAACCCGTGCACTCTCCATAAATTTACCCAACATTCTTATCCGAACTTTCTGGACATATTCTTTTTATCGTAAATATTTACATTGTGCTGTAAAATATATCATTTCCATTCTTTTCGAGTAGTAACTTCCGAGGGGGAGATATTATTTAACCAAAGTATAATGATTAAAACACGAGCTTAGTTGATGCTGTAACAAAGTTTATAGAGTGAACTATTTACCATCCAAAAACGCCAAGTGAATTGTTCATGTGTGTGTTAATTTTGGCGTACGTTCTGTACTCCACACATTTAGCTTTCCAAGAATGGAATGCTTGTTGCAAAAAGAAAATTCTTGCGCGTCTCATTTTTTCTTCAGAGACATTTACTGGTCCTTACGAAACAATTATTCAAACAATCGCGTGGCCATTCTGTTCCCCGATTCATATTTATTCAGTATTTTATAAACTTCGTGCCGTCACTTGTTTGACAATGGTGTCCCTCTGTGATGCAATAAGCAACTTGGTGAAGGTAGTCTTCTGTAAAAGTAAGTAATTTTAATCGTTTTATAATCCATCTTACTAAAAAGGACAAATTTGTGCATGCAAATATCGTTTTTGCTTTCTATATTTCTTCAACTGATATTATGTGAGATAGCTTTGATTCAAATTATCTCAATGTTCGTTTAGATGTATCATCATACGCCATCATGCATGACAGGATGAATTCCTGTCAAACACATGCAATGCATAATATTTGCAAGCTTGTTTGTTCAAACCTGCATGAGAAAAGTTAAAATGATATAATGACAATAATCTGAGCGTGTGATAAATTTGTCATGCTAAACACCATCATGGTCTTAAATCTGAGAACGTTTTTTATAAAGAGAAAAGTCCTTCATAAAAAGTCCCTGTATAATCTTAAATTTGCATGCTATTTTTACACAATTTAGCATGAAGCGTTTTATTTTGAAAAAAGTCAAGACGGGTGGCCAGTTTATTTACACGAGCAAATGTATCTTGCATCATCATCTGAACCGGTGTCATTAGTCATAATTATCATTCCTTTTCCTTTTTTCCTATTTTATTTGAAATAGAAACATTCCTACGGTGTATGGTGTACGGGATATGTCGTCATCGTATTTTTTGTTATAATACCGTGAATTCGTTTGTTGCAAAACTCAAGGAACATGTAATTGAAGGCAGGCAAGTGTTTGCAAAGCCTTTCCGTGGAAGCTGCTGCGGAACCAACTAAAAATAAAGTTGTTATTGTTCTCACAAAATGTAGTTTTGAGCCATAACTGATTGAAAAACAGGAGTTTATCCGTCCGTACAATGCAATAATATTTTACTCTGAGAGTCGACACAAACTTTAAACTTTTACGCGTAATTTATAAAAACAAAATCTGTTGCAACTTTGAGAAAAACAACTCCTTCGTTTTTATTTTATTAAATGGAAAATTGTTATTATAATAATTGTTTGGCGCCTGTGTTTTGGCAAACATGCAGTTTTAATGATTTCAGTTTCAGCTTCACCCTACCGTTACTTAGATTAAATTAAATTGACTACACCTTCTAGGGTTTTATCAGTGACATATCAGTACGAGGAAATTGTGTTTTGATTGACTAAACTAACACGCTGTCATGTTGGAATTTTTACGGCTTTTTAAGGACTAAATAATAGTATGCTCATATTCAGGAATCAGTATAAATTCTATTTTCCACATCTGTGAATTCTGATTGTATCTCTTCTTTTTGTATGAAATTTCGTCTCCACCACAAACTATTGCTGCTTTATCGTCATAATTTTAATGCAATATTAATGACATTACAGTGGATTTTTTCCAATATTATTTGTGTGAATATTTCATGTTGTGAATATGAAGTAATAATTAAAATATAGATACAATTCAAGTCATAAAAAGTCAACCATAGGACTTCACATGTGTGCTTTTGTATCACATTTGCTTGCACACTTAAGTTTAGTACAGTGAACTGAACTGATTTCATAAGAAGTTCAACATTTTCTCACTTAATTCATACTATTACACAAAATGTAAATTTTAATACTTCATTGTTTTAATGTGGCTGCTTTGCAACTCGCAATTCATTAACAATAAGCGCAACAATCGCAGGCACTTCATAAAAAAGGGGGAAAGATAGAAAAAAATACAAGAATATGTATGACCGAATTCATGTGTAGGTATACATTTTTATTGCCGCAATTAACTTCTATCCTTCTTTCATTGTTAAAGAACAATTACTTTAAATCATGGCAAGAGACTTACTACATTACACCTTCCTCGTAGCCCTTCCGTTTTTTGCTGAGCAGAATGAAAGGAATAATTACAATCTGAGAAGTAACACAGTTAATTATATTGACACTTGCACAGGGTAATTTATAGGGGGAAATGTCGATGTGATGACCATTGGAAAAGGAGGATAGTAATACAGCTATCACCAACCCCCACCATTATTCTTATTAGGACCATTAAAATTTAATCTTGGCGAACGGAAATATTCTTGTTACATGCTAATTATATGGAGTAGGTATGTATTATATCAATGTTTTAATTTTAACAAACAAGTTGTTTATGATTAAAAAGTATTTGCGCTAAGAGCAAACCGCATATAACAATTTTTTCAAATTTCTTGATTGTAACAAAGGGACTTTAATTGTTATTAAAACAGATACGTATTATAAATTACTATAAAACTTTGGTTGCGAGACCAAAACAGTATCTTTGGTTGTATGGCTTTTCAAAAAAATAAAAAGTTTATTACCATGCTTCTTGATTTTCATATATTATCCCTTTTTAACTTTGGGTTTTTTGATGCTGATCATGTTATCAAGTAAAAGTGTACAAAACTTTTGCAAAAAGATTTATTTCTCTAGATTGTAAGCCAATAAATACTCACCTGTTGTAATGATTTTGTATTTATAAACATTTTATTGATTAAACCATGCTTTTACATAACAGACTTTACATGTGGCTTATTAAAACATAACACCTGCATTAAAAATGCAATTAGTATTTCTTTGCACAACTTGAAATTGGTCCGTTTCCAAAACGCAGTATGTCTTTGTTCCTCGAGCATTAAATACTTTTTGTGCAAGTTTTATTGATCCCTCTATCTTTACTCATAACTGATTATAGCCAACTGCTCAAATAAGACTATCAGTGCATCAGTCAGTATCGTAACCTTTTCAGTTGACTGATAGAAAGTATGCCTACTTATACTATTCAGTATTAGCAATTAATGATCCATTCGACAAAACAACAACATTATAGCTATAAAGAATTATTATTACAGGATTTTTATTAAACAGTTATAGTTGGTGTTTGTAACCGTGTCTTTTACTGCCATATTGTGCCGCTCTCCAACTCACAACGACAAATGGCAATGGGTATGGGGTGATAGACAGTATAGCCTTTTCTTCAGCATCATTCATTATTATACTACTTCTCGAAAGTAACGATTCTCTTTTAAAAAGTGATGATATGGTGAATTTTATTTACCTGTGAACTCTTCAAGGATAATTCCCTCGGTTTGGTTTTTAAAAATATTTTACATGCTCAACATTATCATTCTCTACCTACACAAGTGATGTGATGAGTTGTCCTGTATGTTATTTCCCTTAAAATTGTAGGTGGTAGTGCCTAGTATTGTAACTGTAGTTGTAGTAAGTCGTGGTGGCATAGTCTTTAGTGATTTTACCTGCAGTTTGTAATATTAACTGAATATTATTATTGCTCATCATCCAACTGTTGATAACATGATGTTCGTATTTGTTACCCTTCTTGTGAGTGTATTGTGAAGGCAGTAGGGATGATGATTACCTTTCATCCTGCTTTGCCACTAAATCTCAATAACTTTTTATGAAACTGAGTAACAGAGAAGCGGTGTTGGTGATAATGCAGATCCATGCTTGCTTTGTTCATTCATTCCTGAGAATTATAGTTCTCTTTCTCTTTGTTGCTCTTAAAAGCATTATTGTGTGTTTTTCGTACTTATGCAGTCATCATAAGAAAGAGAAACATGCTACTCCCTTTTGTTATTGTGAGAAAAAAGGCGTTTTATAAATTATAAGATGTTATAGTAAAGAATTATTAGTTCAATCGTTCTGGGTAGCTGAAGAGGTAGTGATATTAAATGGTGAAGTCAAAGTGGAGTGCATTCAGTCAGTGTCACAAATATTTTTATTTCGCATTGTTGTTCGTTCCTACTGCAGGCCTACAAGATGTTATTATTATTACCCCTGCATCATTATTGAACTGAGAGAATGAAGTGACATGCAAGCAAAGGAAGGCACACACAACTAATGACGGAGATGAGAGTAGTGGAAGAGCAATTTTACACTTAACTATTATTATGGCGAATGGGAAAAGAGACGAAATTAGGTTGGTAATAGTAGTTAATGGTTAATAAGCGAGATTAGCATACATACACGCATGTCTCTGCTTAAATTAACTCAGCAAAAGGCAACCTTCTTCATCGGTTCTTTCGCTACAGTATTTTCGAAAAACCAATCCTCCTGAATATCGTTCAGTTGACTAGAAGCGGTTATCGATGCCGCATGTCATGCAAGTTTAGAGGCTGAAAAAATGTGTTTGTTGTTGTTTCTAGCTGTAGACACAATTGTTGACGTGGGTAGCAGCTAGTTGGCAGTTGCCGAGTGATTGTTGTCGTCTTTGTGTGAAAAATATTGACATGGTTGTGTGGTGGTATTCACGGCGACTTTGTGGCATCTGCATTTTCTCTTCAGTGATCCGTTAGGATGATGTCAAGTAAAAAATCATTAAAATTGAAGTTAATGTGATGTGACCATCTCTTGGCGGGGGCTTTTTCAAACATTATAAAAATGGTTTGATAGCGTTTTTGTGCGATGATTTTCAAGAGTTGATTTTAAAGTTGTGGTCGTGTTGGGTGGCTAGTGCGGTATGGGAATGTAATACAAGTCAAGTCGAGATTTTTGGCAAAGTCAGAATCCTTGTTTCACTTAAACTAATAAGGGAAAAGATTTAAGCATAATATTTGCTGTCTTTTATAATACACAGGATTGCTCTTTTTGGTTAATCGTGTCATGAAAAATTTTTATGGAAAAAACCCTTCTGGAAAATTTGTTCTTTAGATAGCTACGCACTTATGCTAGATGGGGACATCTCATTATCATAAAGTTTAGATTATTTTGATGGGGATATTTGTATAGTAAACGTTCACGCACCATGTAGTAGTGTACATTGGTAGAGCCCTCAGCATTAGAGTTTTTGTTTACGTTTTCATTTATAATGCTCAATAATATAATGTACCTAGTTTATCCCATATATTAACAAATTTATAGTAAATATTTTGCTACTAATATTTTGGTTGTTATTCATGTGCAAAGAGGAATGAATCCCTGAGAAATTGGACAAAGACCGGTTTTATCTAGAATCTGGGGTGAATTTTATGTGCTTCATTTTAAGCATGAAAACAGGTACAAGCGTCCCATTCTTGTGTAAAAATTTAGACCTGTTGTAGATCTAAACAAGAATAGTAATTTTCTTACACTCGCCTTTTTTAAACAAAAATCTTGTAATTAGCAATTCAGAACTTGATTCTTTGAGAACGCTTTAATGTGATAAACGGCAAGTTTGCGATAATGTAACAAGAAATATGTGTGTGCTTTACTTACACACATATCACACCATAACGAAGTAGGTAATACATGGCAATGAATATGACATGGAGCACAAACAAATCCTTTTAGTTTCTGCTTCACTAAAATGCGTACAGACAGGTAGGTTTATAGTAGTTACCAATATAGTACACTTCAAGATTTAACTTTTTAATTGAGTGCTCCGTCTGCTCTGGCTTTTATGCTACAAAATTACACAACCAGACAGAATAAGCAAGTGAAGCCACATAATACTTATCTAATAACAAACTAGTTACACTAGTCTAAATCAGGTCTGGCTTTGTAGTAATCTAGTCTACTCCCAATTCTGGAATTTAAATGAGACCATACCAAATATCAGCACTAAAAACTGTGATTCATTTACTTTGAGACAATCTGATGGCGTGCTTTAAGCACACATATAATCTTAACCTAAAACTTATTTTGTAGGACGACATTACGACAAGTAGGATACATTCCCCTTCGTGTCAATAAGATCAAATTTTACTATCGTTCCTTGTCATCGATTAGAACGTACTTTACAAAATTCGTGATGACCTATGTGTGCATCCAATTTATTTATGAAATTAAAAATATTTGACACTCCATGTCGCTTCTAATAAAATGTCAAGTTTTGTATGCACCAAAAATATTTGTTGAGCAATCTTTTATATAAAAACTGGCAAATAAATCTCTAAAGTTGAAAGTAGAATGTACGTATGCAAACTGCAAAAGAGACCATACCATCCGCCGCATGGGACATGACCTTGTCACACCCAACGCATGATCAACTCTTGAAATAGCTGTTGTGGTATAGTAATAACAGTAACGATATAATATAATATATAAATATACAAAGCCTACTCTTCGAATTATGTGTAAATCCTTCTCTAAGAACAAATAAAGAACTATCATCATCGTAAATGTGCATTTAATGCACATAATCATCAAACAAATATTTGTGTCTATTGAACTACAGTTGCCTTTGTCAATGGCTCCCTTGAAACTCACGAATTTGATGTCTTTTGGACGGTGACTAGTGAAGTACGAGTAGAATACACTATGAACTGAAAATGATGCCTATACATGCGAGCATTACGTGTTTACAGTGATTATGCGTGCCAACACAAAGCAACAAAGGAATATTAATATAAATAAATTGGGAAAAATTTGATGCACGTGTTCACAAAGTTTTTGATAAAATAATAGCTTTCATAGTGATCCATCATCATCTTAAGTCTTCAAATTATCAAAAATACACACAAATCATCATGCAAATCAACTTGTCCCTATAAAATGTCGGAATAATTGTTGCAGAATAATACACGACCATATACTCAAATCATACAGAACAAGTCCGCATATATACTTGCTACAAGTTGTCTTCCAATTGTCAAAAAGTTTAGTAAACGTTTCAAAAATATGCAAGCAGACACTAGTACGACGAAGCTAGTTTTGAACGTTAATGTGATGTTGAAAAGAGTAGCGTCTTCGTTATATTATTGATTTGACCGTAAATTATTCAAAGGGACATACATACGCGTGACCGTTTGATATATGACATGGAATGAGCAACCTGTTTATGATGCATCAGTATCGGTATAGAGTTGTATTCATGAGTTGTCAGTAGCACAACTAATTCTCTGAACCAATCTTAACAATGAACTAACTACTACTATAATAGACTCTCAGTTGCTATTTGTCAAATCCACAACCAGGAGACTGTAGTGGCACGCAGCGCAAAAAACCAGGAGCTCCTCGATACACAATCATCCTTAAACAACTATAACCCTGTGTGCCTCCTGAATCATTAGGAATCCTTCGTGGCGTCACCATTGTAATCTTCAACCCAACTTTGAGAATAAAGGGTTGAATTCCCAAACTTAATTTGTTCTACAGTGTGATTTTTTTGCACCAGCGACATGCGTTTTTATTGAGAGGTTGAGAGGGATGAACAAGTCTGATACAAAAAGCGCACAACAAAGAATCTTTTTTTCTACTGCACTTTTAACTCGTTTGCCAGTGAAGATTATTATTAGTCTTATTTCTGTTTTAATAGCACTGACAGAATATTACGCTGTCCTATTGGTGATACATAGAGACAGGCACATTGGTGATTTTAGTGTTTTTTCTCACTTTTGCTCTTTGTACGCAAATAATCCATCAAGCAAAAAAGTGCATGAGCCACAACCACGAAGTAATAACATCCGTATCGTTTTTGTCTCTGGGCGCATACCTTCTTATTATAATCATCTTTATAAAATGTGAACTAGACTAGAAGACGCAAAGCAAAAAATAGATTCCTTTTTGTTTCTTTAACAATTTTAATGGTACTCTCTCCTGTAAAAATGCGCTATCCATGAAGCACGTCGACGTAATACGCTTTCAGCGTGTCTTTTTATTACAGTAAAGAAGCATGATAATTGTGTACATGTGCGCAAGCCTATTGTTATCAGGTACCAAATCTCGCAAGACTGTTTTACATCTTTTATGTGATGTCTTAAAAGAGGTGATACCAGCATATGCGAAAATATAGAGTAAAATGGTAACCACACGCCCAATGATAAGGTTGAGTGGCTTCAGTAGAAAGACTTCCTTTGACGACCCCAACTTAAGCAGCTCTCATGGCTGTTCTTCCTTGAATTGCCCCAAAAGAGGCTCACAACAACAGCTTAGGTGTGACTGTGATTGTGCAGAAGCTAACACTTTGTTTCGCCAACAATTCTTGCGACAACAACAACAGCATCATCAGCGTAATCACCATGTGCTCCTTTTACAACTGCAGGCTCAAAAGAGCAAGAAAGCGCTGAAACAACCGCATCTAATTCATCTACCACACAAACGACCTGTATATTTCCCTACACCTCCTCCTCGTGCACCCCCTCCAACATTCAGATCAGCAGCCAGTGACAGCAACAGTGAGTCTGACCGAGAAGGTTTGGAACATTTTCATAGACATTTGCAGCAACTTCACAGGCTCACATGTGCCTCCCTCGAGAATGCAATTTATTTTGGAGAAGGTGTTCCCATCAGTAAGCATGCACCTTCCAATAAAATTAACAAAGTAAAGACTGCAAAGAGTTTCTCGTTCAGAGACATACGAGACATTGGAAAGAAAAAGAACAAGATCATTGATAATGTCGCCCCATTAAGTCAGCCATCAGCCTCATCGTCAACAGCATCTTCATCGTCGTCGTCTTCTTCTCCACTATCAGATCAACCATCGCCGTCTTCGTCATCGTCATTGTCGAAGTTACCTCTGAAGCGGAGAAACACGACGCGCACAGCAAAAGACTATATTGGAGTGAGTCGTGTCAAATTACTTGCAAAATATTGGAACAAGGGGAAATCCAGTGTGGCAGACAGTGGAAATGGTGGCAGTTCAAGTTCTACAAGCAGTAGTAGTGGCAGTAGTACTGCTGGCAGTAATACTAGTCGAAATAGCGATAGCGGAGAATCCCAATTGAGCAATTATTGCAGTGGTGGTAGTAGTGGTGTTACGACCCCCAGCAATAGTGCAAATACTGGTTGCAACAATAGTACTAAAATTCATAAAAATACGACCAAAGCAAATGGTTCAGGTTCAGCTGCCATTGCTTCTCCAACAAGTATCAATCGCGCA
Source organism: Entomobrya proxima (assembly GCA_029691765.1). Lineage (NCBI taxonomy): Eukaryota > Metazoa > Arthropoda > Collembola > Entomobryomorpha > Entomobryidae > Entomobrya > Entomobrya proxima. The sequence continues at coordinate 29,916,394 of CM056168.1, forward strand.
ATCACTAGTCCTCAAAGTGGTCATAAAAGATATCCCATAACCCAGAACAGCACGAGTGGTGCCAATACAGTCACTTACAAAGTGAGATATGATATACCAAGCAGTTGGGAGAGCGAACAACTGGTAAGCTTTGCTTCAGCAGCTACAAATAATAAAATTGGCAAAGACTACAAGCATTCTAAAAACAACTACAAGAACAAAGGCAAGGATTGCGATAGTCTAACATGCAGCAGTGCGCGTGGTAGTAATAGCAGTGTTGCCAGTGAAGATCAACAACTTCTCAAAAGTAGTATCAACAGGAAGAAAGATGGCGAAATTTGCACACACTGTGGCAGAGGACCAGAGTCCAGTGATTCAAATTCCTCTTTAGCAGTTACTACTTCCAAGCTATCTGACCAAGTTGATAAAAAACAAACCTCAGTACTGCCTCCAAAACCGAGAAAAACCAACATATTCAAAAATCTGACATTTATTAGATCACAAAGCCTAAAGCCAAAGGAATTTTCAAGTGGCAGTACTAAAAACTTTTCTATTACTGATAATAAAAGCTGTGATACTCATCCTGGAAATGGAAAGGTTAAGGACAACACGTCGCCAGCAAATAAAAAACAAAACTTGACTGGCGCACTCTCAACATCATCCTTGAACACAGTCTTAAGTAGTAGTAACAGCTTTCTACGCGAAAAGACGATGGTTCAACAGAAACTGGCTGCTCTTGGAAGGAGTAAATCACAAAAATGTCCTGACCGTCGGATTCTCCTTTCCCCATGTAAATCTCCTAACAATACGCATGCTAAACTAACTCATACCAACTCAGTTCTAGTGCTTCCAAAAAATGAGGCTGCAATCAGCAAATGTCTTGCCTCTGCTAAATCGCCCAACCAATTTTTCCCCGGTGGTAGTACCATTAACCTTTCAACCCTCCCCCATCAAAATTTACAGACTCCACAACCAAAAGTACGCTTTAAAGAACAACAGCCATTACATTATAGATCGGAACAATGTCTAAGCTCTAGATCTCAAACAAAGGAAGAAAGAAGAAATCTTGAAAGGGTAGCTTCACAAAGCAAGTGGCCCAAAAATTCCTCCTCTTCAACAGTTACACCAATTCTCACCGCTACAAAAGCGGAAGCAACTGCCACATCTTCCAAAATGTTGCCAGATGAAAAAGAGTATCATTCATTATATGATTGTAGGATTCCTCGACCAAAAATAAGAGGAATTGTTCCCACCCATTCGTATGGTGTGGGCAGTATTTGTAGTGGTCCAAGTAGTCCTGTGTCACGTTGTTCCAGTGCTATTGGTGAAAATAGGGTGCGTCGACTTGCAGCAGACTTTGTTGAGTTTACAGAGATATCGCTTCAGGACGATGACAGTGAAACAAGTGGATTTGAGTCAGAGCAAAACAACGCTGGGACAACAACAATCACAGCAGCAGCTACAACAATATCTAAAGGTAGCTCACCTATTATCAAACAAAACAACTCTCTCAGAAGAAAAAAATTCCAACCACACACAACACCGCAAGCTACTTACACGACATGCCACATTGTATATAGAATGTCATATTAATGTCGCGGTCGTTTGTAGTAAATAGTGAATTGGTAGCAATGCCACGAATCGCTCATCATTATAACTATTACTATCAGGAGTCATGCACGCCTCATTTGTGCGTTACACAACTTATTACGACGACTGTTCCACTACTAGTCTGAAAATGTGGTATACTAGTAAAAGTTGATGTCGTTATCTTTTAATATCATTATTATGATGATGGTCGCAGTTATGCGTTATATAATGTTATGAGGTCTAGGCTTTTGTACTTATCATCATCATCGTTCATTAAATGATTTAATGCTGGTGGTGATGGTGTTATGAAATCTTATAAAGCAAGCCTATACTTGCCTTATACCTACGATACGCTATACCTGCTTCTTATGATGATGATGATGGCAATCATAACGCATGATTCATTCACGATATAAATGCATAAAAGAAAATTTGTCACGATGTGACCGATATGACTTTTTACACATATGTCATGAAGCACAAAATGTGCAATAGCGCACAAACGTAAATACACAACATAAATATATAAATACACTAAAAACTTTGGACAAAGTTTAGTTATGTAAACAGGGTAAAAATAGAATAATATATGCGAAGTAAGGCGCAGTAAATGGAAGGCATATTATTTTGACTGAACTGCACTCAAAACTTTATCCACCTAGCCTATCCTCCTATTCGTAGAGGGACATAGGCATGTTTATTGAAAAGAATTTGAAACATGAATAATAAGAAATCATTTTGCACTTTTTGTTTTTTCATTTGACAAGATAGTGATGGATAAAGCTGAAAAAGTCATGATCGTTATATAATAATCTTTGCGCTAGCTAAAGATGTGAACGTTCGTTATTACCCAACAAATTTGTATATTTTAACACAAAAGTTGCATGCTTATGAAAGGGTATACGCTAAGGGATTTCATTGTAAATTCTTTGTGTGCCAGGAATGCATGAAAAATGTTTGAAAGAAAATCCAATGACACAAATATTTTTTGCTCTGTCATCCTAGCCTAAATCACTCGGTTATCACTTGAACATATATTTCGAACTCAAAATGAATGTCTTGTGGAAAGCGTGCCATTCATTTCAAGGAGGATTCTGAAGCGTTACCGGCGTGTTTAATGATTAGCGACAAGGAAAGCTCAGATTAAACCGTATAGACATAAAAATGAATGAGATATAAAAATATACGTAAGACCAGTGCACAGACGGGGACTTTGTTTGAAAAATCCGTTGATTGCTTGGATAAATGGTAAAATTTGGGCATGAATAATACTAGTAGTTCGGATATGGAGCAATGTGCAGCGTCATTATAAGTGCAGCAAAGATTTGAGTTGGTTGCTGCCGATATTATTTTGATAGGCATGTGACTGAAAGTAACGAGATAAATAATAATAGATGGACAAATAAATAGGTTTTGTGAAGAGGAGAAGACGGAGGATGAAAACGTACGTGACGTGAAGCGAGAAGAGGTAACAAAGAAAATGTTGATTACTTCATCGTATGGCTCCAATTTGGTTTCGACGTTTGTGGTAATTTTTCCAATTCATCGAGTAATTGGACGTGTTAATAATGCTACGAAAATGCAAGGCTGTTCGTTCCTAAACACATCAAAGGAAAAAAATTGCGAAAGACTCCAACCTGTATTTTGTATTCAACCAAACTGCAAAATACTACCATGCTACCCCCAGCAATTCCTTTATAATTCGAAAAAGAATGAAATGCGTGGTGTGATGACATTCGAGATACAAATAATAATTTGTTCTCGCCTCGTTGGCTACTTTATGAATTGCGGGATATCTGTCTTCTGGGCTTTAGTGATAAAACCAACATGAATCAGAATATTTCAAAGCACATTTAAATAAATATTATGCTATTTTTGGTATTAATTTGTTATTCATCATTTCCTTCCTTTAATTATGACTACTGGCTTGCTCTGGTTGGGAAAAGATCTTAATATAAATTTTAGAACTGCCTGCTTCACATTCACAATCTTGTTCGAGCAATTGGAATTTCAAGTTTTAAACTGTAGTTCATAATGCAGTGAATACATACTCACTAGAATTAAGTAAGCTGCCGTCTAGTTAGCGGTTTAATAATGAATGCTATGATATTAAAATGCAAATTTATACAATGATTTAAATTGGTGGCTAGGACTTACTCACTACATGCAAGCAAAGCATATTTTGTCGTAATGGTAAAACTTGGTTTAAAACTATATAAATCTAGATTTAACATGGCATTTCCCTTGTCGCCTTTAGGTGAAAGTTTCGTTGCGTTTAGTTTGCGTGTAAACTTTACGGTGTGCGCATTTTAAGTGGCAATAATGTCATTAATAAATTAATTCTCATGATAGTATGGCACAGTCTCAAATGTCGTGCCATTGGAAGTCACTTTAAGGCAAGGTAGTTGATCATTAGAAGTTAAATAGTATTATTTTTAATTTGCTTGCATGAAACATATACTTATCAAACTTTCATCATAATTTCAAAGTAGAAACTTATACTAAAACGAGTTAACTAGCATATCGGCCTATCGGATAAGTTAAGTGCCTCTTTATCTCCCTGTCCACTGTCCGATAATGAGGAATTTATTTTTAAAAAGCAACTGCTGAATGAGTGACCTGTTTTAATTGTTGGTAATGCAGTAGTCAGTAGAATGTCCAAATTTCTTTCAAAATTGCATTGCGTTGTTAAAAGAGATGCATTTTTTATATTCACGCATATTTACGCATATATAAAACGTAGAACGACTAGTTTACTAGTTTCATTGGCTTTTATGTTCGCTTTTTCGGCTGTAGACGCCATGGTCTTTAATTTATGCATTCTCAATCACAGTAGATTCCATGATTTTCTATCACACTTTTGAATTGATTGGAATAATGTTTGCAGTCAGTAACTGCGAATACATGTTGCAGTTTTCGACAGAGTTTATATGACCTAGCTGAGTTTGGTCTGGTTTAATTTAAACCAGATAACTTTAAAAACAAGAAATCAAATGAATGCTGCATTAATCGAGAGTTCAAATTAGAATTTTAGAATACAGTAAAATGTAAACCTTTAAACTATTCCTAAGCCTAATTCCTATTCCTATTTAAAATATTGATGTGTTGTTAGATTTTGTTTATTCCATAAAGGAAAAATTCTGCCGTAGTACGTCATAAAACTTTGTACTAATACTTAGTTTTGTTATATGACTAGGAGATAGGTGATCTGTCTGCTGCTGCTGCAGGCTTGCGCTGTAGTCAGAGGAAGTGACTTTGTGAGAATCACAATAGGTTGTGGGTATACTAACATATCATAATTCGTATTCATAACTATAATTATGTTCAGTTTAAGGTAGGTATCTTTTTCTCATGACAAATTGGCAAGTCCCCGCAAAGATTAGTTAGTGCTGGTCGGTGACTTAGCAGTGAGCGAAGGTTGAAGGTTTTGCCATAACCCACAACAACCTTGAAAGTGTTTGTCACGCCAGGAACATTATTAGAATAGTTTCTTATCACAATAAGATGATACTCCTACTGGCAGCATTGTTGATTTAAGTCATTGTGCAGATAGTTCTTATTGTTGTGCTACTGGTATTAGTGGTATTTGAGATAAGAAAAAGATGGAAGGCATGTGCGTAGGGATAGAAATTCCTGCAATGCAATTACAATGACAAAATGAGTACAACAATTCACGCGCAAACCACAATGTCGTGACCACAAAGGCAACGGCAGCATCAAACGATATTATACTATATATTTTAAAGATTGAATGATGGAAAAAATAATATGTAGCATCAGTAATAGATGCATTTTATTCATACACAACGTAATATTTTTTGTTTGCTAAAATAATAGTTAGCACTTGATCGCTCGTCAAGTTTTAATACTCTGCTAACATGATATGGTATGCGAAGGTCATTAATTTCTGTGGTTGATTATGAGATGGAGTTTTGTAGTACAAAAATTATACATACTATTTGCTAGATAAATAGGTAATACATATTTTCATGCATGAGTCAGCTAAAGTAAACGACTGCATTTAAAATTTTATGCATCAATAATGTATCTTTCAGTTGACAAAATCACTGAAACGTTCAGTTAGTCGCTTTAAACAATGAAACAATTGAAACATGCATTGCGCAAACAAATTTCAAGTTTACTTAATTTTTCGCAGAATTTGTATATTGCGAAACGACGTAAAGTCACTAGAATTGCATTTTTAATTTGTTGGGGTCGCTCAAAGACCCACTTTGTGGCGAAGCAAGTAATTTTCCTGCAACTTAACTTGTTTTTATGCAACGTATTGTAGTTCGAGAGCCTTTGTATATATGAATGAACCAAATAGTTTGGGCTGGTCTTGATTTTTTCAACACAAGATCGCGTAGACAGATAGCATTTTAACATTTAACACTGCATTTACAGATATCAAGATTTACCAATTCGTTGCATTTTGTGGAATTTGCCTTGTGATCAAATTTATTATTACTAAAATAAGTTGCGGCAAGTGATGATCCAATTATTTCCTTCATTGTAAAAAAGTCAATTGACGGAGAGTAAAGATAAAGTACTAAAGCCATTTCAGTTTCATTTATTGTGGAATGTTACATAGTTTTTCACGCACCCTGCAAATCTTGCATTTTTCAAAGCACAAAGGCTTTTTGCTTTGCATTCACATCGTTGTAAATTGTCATCATTAAAGAAGTACATTATGTATGTGGTGACTTGGACACTTCGAAGATCACATACGAAGCTTTCATAACATCCATCTATTTAGATAGAATACAATTTTTTGTCAATCTCATCATTCTCGCAACGACACTCATTACAATGTCGAGAATGGCTCATTTTAAAACCTGCTAGCTAATAACTGTATGTAGCTACAATAATGTCGTTCTGGTTTTATTACGACGACATTGAGGGTGGCATTAAACTTAACACTAAATGTACTTTTGAACAAACAATGGTTATGAAATACTTGTATTCCTCAAAGTTCTGCAGTCAACAGTTGTACTCGTAATGTAATGAAACTAACCACGACATATTTTGCATGTCCATTTCTTTCATGTTTAAAAATTTATTTTAACGTATTCCATTTTTAACATTCAGTGCCGGACTAAATTGTAAATGATAATTTTGATGCGAAGATTTATTTAGATGCAGCCGATAATCCAAGCTAAAACTATTAACAAAATATACATGTGCTCATTAAAAAATATTTTTTTGTGCTTAAGATTGAGCACATCTGCTTTTCAATTTTTTTATTCGATTATTGGGTAGAATATTCAAAGATATATAAATATATTTCCTTTGTCCCGGCAAAATTGAAGGTGATAAGTGTGCTTTGTTTGATTCAAAAGTGTAATCCAATTCAAGTATTTCAACTACAACATGCAAGAAAGTTTACAGATGAGCAGTGATAAATTAAACACCACGCATTTTGCTTAATGTTTTGCAATATTTAGGTAATACAAAACAAATAATAATAATAAAATAAATTACTCGAAACCCGACGTACTATGTGCTTTGTTGAATTGAATAATCGTTCACTTCATAGTTTGGCGTCTTCATGAACGCAGCTTACAACATTGTTAATGTTGTGGTTGGTAGGGGTATGCCAATGTTAAATGTTACGTTACGACGAGCATTAGCAATAGAATGCGTATAACGCAATCTATAATGGTATTTTAACGCATGAAAAATCTTCCCATTTATATAATTCACAATCCCTTTGTTACACTTGCGTTTTGTTCTGAGTTTTAACGAGCATAGGTAGAACTACTTGTGTGCATCCGACGGACGATGAAACGCATTTGAACAAAAACGAAACCAATGGTTGATGGTGTAAAACTCTCATTTTCAGTTGCGCCCAATCCTGCAAATCTTTTGGGTGGTATGATAGTATGATTTTAGCTTGAAATTCTATCGTATCAATATCATTATCAATTATCTAAAGGTTTAAACGCATGATAACAGTGTAACAGAAAAATAGTTCTTATTATAATATGCAAATTAGTAATAAAGCCATATCTGCTTCATTTGTACGGACAAGTTTTGTTTACAAAATGCATAACAAGGATTTCTAAAAAGTGGAAGGCAAATACGATTATTAAGATTCAATGATGAAGAATACCGGTCTGAAATACAAAAAATGAACGCAAACGTTATTAAGCACAAACGGAATCACAGTTAAGGTCTTTCCATGCCATGGTCATCAAACTGGCTTAAGTTCCAAGTTAAACGTAGTTTAATTCTTAACTACAGTTTTTTCAAATGCAAATAAGCAAAGCTTATAGTTATTTAGACGTAATTGCTTTAGATTTATCATAAAACGACTGTGTTCCTTATTGATGACTTTCCCATACAACAAAAGAGCGGAGAAGTTTAGAATTTTGTCTTGCGTAGGAATAATTTGCATAATTACACATTGTATTACACAAGATAAGATAAATGTTCTTTTTCATATGTAATAGCAACAGTGTTTCAGCGTTTGGTTTACAGCTGAACTCGGAAGAAGATTTAATTGTACGCATATTCTGCTGGCTGCTTCTTCAACTTATTGTATTTTTGGATAGAATAGGCAATTTTAACATATAAATCGAGCATCTGCAGTAATTACAATTTATTACGACATTTGTCAGCTCACGTTACACTTCATTATTGGGTTGTATTTTTATTTCAGGCAGAATCTAAACAAACTCAAAAATGCTTCATCACTATCCTTCAGTGCATTTCATTTTGTGTTTTCAATATGATTATTACTTTGACATTCGTGTTGGAAAATTGAAAAGTTCATATGAAAGCCTATATAACAATGTAGATAATATTAGAATGAAAGTATGAACATAGTGACACGCAAATATTTTGGTGAAAGGTTACGCGCTGCCATCTCGATATTTTTGGTTGATCAGGATCGATTGTTATCCCTTGGGAGACTTATTGCGGATTGCAATATGAGAGAAGGGCACACTACAAATGGGATGAAACTGCTGAAGCATTTTTATTTTGGATTTTTCCGAGTCCTTAGGCTTGATCGTGATTTTTGATCCAATCTTATCGTTAGTGTCGTATATCAAATAATACTTCTTTTGGCATTTGCACGGCCAAATCATTAGCCATAGGCGTGTGGTAGTCAGTCCTACTTTGACTAACTCCTGAAAATTTATAACCTAAAATATTTACTTGACACCTGACCTTCGAGCAAAATGCACTCAACCAAGAAGCGCAAGCTTATCCCAACAGAGGAACCTGGCCCTTCCGATCGAAAATTATGTGGTAACATAACATAACTTTAATTACAAATATTTTAATGTCATCAAAAACATCGCACTGACGGGGAAGGGGTTGCTCTAATAGATTTTCCCCAAAAAACCAAAATTTGCATTGGTAGTTCTTCCAACGTTTGGTAAAGTAACATACCTGATTAGAATTAGGCATCATCCATACATCTATGAAGAGCTAATTGAACTAACTGCTTGCAAAATACAAAAATGCAATGGTTTATGGCATTTTCGGGTTTTTGTCTGGGAGCAATATAATTCAGTAGGTTCTTGTATACCTTTTCTTATTGTGGTATTGAATTAAATATTTTATGTTTAGCATTCATGATTCATGAGCTGAATACAAGAAACTACGAATCGTAGTATGACAAAATGGCCATGATGATGTATCATAATGTCGCATTCATTGAATTAAATAATTGCTCATTGTTCTTTCTTTCTGATGTGGAATAAAACCGTAATACAGACGAACGTCTACCAAGAAACACTTTGAGTTTGATACGTACTTTTTATTGAACTGATCTGTGTTACCTGAATCCTTAAATTATACATGTTTAGCTGGAACAAAAAAAGTCGGTGAATTTTAGTCTTGACTTTATCTGGCAAAAAGTTTAATTATTAAAAATACATTAACAGTATTAATACAGTTGTTTTGATTTTTTCCTTGCTAGATGATACAACCGACGGTGATTCCACTTACAAACGAAAGCAGCAAGTGGCTCAACGAAGTATTCCAGCCGAGATGACCCCTGCGGGGAAATATTTTACTGATTTTAAGACCTTGTACCACTACCAAGATCAGAGGATGTCAGCCCAAAAATGTAAGAACATGAATACAAGTTTTTATGATAACTTTGACATTTCATGAGAGTCTTTAATATACAGATTGGCATAACCTATTATACAAAATCGTGATCACTTCCTCCTAACCAAATCGAATCATGAATTCGTGAATTGATAATTTCTTCCTTTGTTTTAGCTCCAACGCCCTCGCGAGGTCTGAGCTTTAGGAAACCAAATTTACCAGCCCTTCTGTCTAGATCTGGCAAGAAGAAAGGCTTTGAAGATTCTAGCACTGCCGAATTTTTGAAGTCGCTGCCAATATTTCGTAAGCTAAATGATGGTTTCTTTGCCAAACTGTCAGAACATATCGCAGAGGTAATAATACTATCAATTAAAATAAAAACCTAAATTGAGAGCAATTAAAAGCAATTTTCCCGTACCTCTAGGTGTCTTACGATATTGGAAACTACGTCATCCGTCAAGGGGAGAAGGGAGACTTTATGTACTTTCTTGTAGCTGGAACGGTAACTAAATTAAGATTTAGGTGTATGCATATTTTTAATTAATCACTGACTTTTATAATTACGCTTTAATTACTTTTTAAGGCAAAGGCAACTTTTAAATCACTGGAGGCAGGGAAATCCGAAGAAATTTTTCTGAAAACACTTCATCCTGGTGACTTCTTTGGGGAGAAAGCATTTCAGACGTAAGTTAAAACTTATTAAATATACTTCACTACACGTAACTTCAGAACAATAGTAATTACATTTATGAATGCTTAATTTATATCTATTTGCAGTAGGAATGGACAGTACACGTACAACGTCCTTGCCAGTAGCGATGATGGCATTATATGCGTTAAGTTGGACCGTGAAGCTTACGAAGAATTGATATACAAGTGCCATGATTTTAAAATCCGTGTTGTCGACCGTTCACAACGCAAAACCAAGTTCGTGTACTTTTGATATTTACCTAATTACGATAACTTTTCTGAAATACAAGATACTATGATGTGTCGTTTTGATACAGGTTACCTGATGATATAGCCAAAATCAAGCTTACGGATCTAAGGATTGTTACAACACTTGGCGTTGGAGGGTTTGGTCGAGTTGAGCTGTGCACCATTGCGTCTGACAGTACCAAAGCTTTTGCTCTTAAGAAAATGAAGAAATGCCAGGTAAAATAGCTTACAAAAGTATATTTGGGGTACACTGAGACTAATAGTAAGACGGTTTTAACAAAAGTTGTGTTTTACTTTTTCTAAAAGATTGTATCAACTAGACAAATTGAACATATCAGATCTGAAAAGAGTATTCTGCTGGAGACAAACTGTGATTTTATCTGTAAACTGTACAAAACCTATAAAGACTCGAAATATCTGTACATGCTAATGGAGTGCTGCTTGGGTGGAGAGCTATGGACAGTTCTTAGAGACCGAGGTCGATTTGAGGATGATACCGCCAAGTATGGACACAAATTAATGTGCTTTTTAGAACCAATCAAAGCGATAGTATTATGTTAACTTATGAATGTTTTTTATTAGATTTTACATTGGATGCGTCCTTGAAGCATTAAAGTATCTTCACTCAAGGAACATTATCTACCGTGACTTGAAACCCGAAAATCTTCTACTTGATTCATCTGGGTATTGTAAACTCGTGGATTTCGGGTTTGCAAAGAAATTAGATGTAAGTTTTCTTATTAAATGCAATTATTTTATTCCCATATTTTTATCTTCATTGCATCGTTAATGTTTCTTCTTATAGGGTCGGAAAACGTGGACGTTTTGTGGTACTCCTGAATATTGTGGTAAGTGTTTATTGGAATACACAAGTAAAATTGCAACTCAATTTGATTTTAGTGAAAATACTATAAATGCAATATTATGTTACGATTTCAGCTCCTGAGATTATATTAAATCGAGGACACGACCTCAGTGCTGATTTCTGGTCTCTCGGAGTGTTAATGTACGAACTTTTGACAGGAACTCCACCATTTACAGGTAAAACAAGTTACATAAAAATACATGTCTTACACAAAAAATGTTGCAGAAATATTTCAATTTGAAATAAATGATTTTAAAGGTGGAGATCCGCTACGAACGTACAAAATCATTCTGCAAGGAATTGACGCGATAGAATTTCCACCTACTGTCAGCAAGTACGCATTGAATTTAATCAGAAAGCTTTGCCGAGATAATCCTGCAGAGCGTCTGGGTGCTCAACGTGGGCGGATCTCAGATATTAAGAAACACAAGTAAGTTTGAAGTAAAAAAACAAAGAATGTGTTTATTCATTTTCTCAATAATTCCAGAGCATAATTAAAAGTGTATTTCGTTTTAGATGGTTCGATGGATTTGATTGGCATGGCCTGCGTGATAGAAGTTTAACCCCTCCAATAATGCCTGATGTTCGTGGACCCCTTGATTTTGGAAATTTTGATGAATATCCTCCAGAACAGGCGGGCTCACCACCGGATGACTTGAGTGGCTGGGACTGGGATTTTTAATTCGAATATTTTTATTGTGATCATTGAACTATGATCATTGGATATTACCGATATGATATCATGTGTTGACAATAATTAACTTTATGTGCCACAGATTCAATATTTATGTTACTTCAGTTTATCGTAGTTGATAGAGTTAATATATATGCTCCTTTAGTTGTCTGTCGCTATCAGTATATACTCTTGATTATCGAACAAGTGTTATGTTATAATATTATGAACTTTGAACCGTGTGATCTAGTATAATTTGTCATGAAAAGTACACTCAAAGTTCACGTGTACTAGAGTCTATATTATTAATACTTTTTGGTTGTTTAAAGTTTAATTTACCGTTTATCTCAATTATTATATGAATAAACGTTGTTGCATCGATGAATCCTTCTTCGTTAATCTCTGCCCTATGTTTTATCAAGATGGATAAATGTCAACTAATTGTCAATCATCATGTTAAAAGTCGGATTGCTTGCAGTAGATTTTTCCAGCTTTTATCTTAATCATGAATTATGGCACACGAATGCACACATGAGATATACGCACACGTACCTACAAGCCACCCTCGTGTTATTGTAGTAGGCGCTTGATGATTTTATTCACATTGAAATTAGGTCAAGAATGTTGAATGATTTTGGGTATTTTTTTGTTATTGCTGGCAATTGGATACTCTCTAATACTTCAAAATTCCATTTCGTCTTCAATGATCGTTGCATCTTCCCAAAATACTATCTGTTTAAAATGGTATCATTTCTCTTCAGATACAAAAATAAGCTACTAAAGTTTTTAAATCACCAATGATTTACCTTTGCTTTAATGTCAACGGGTTGCCCCTTCCAGGTTCCATGATTAATAATCTTTTCCATTGCAAAATTCTTCCTAACAAAAACAATATCGTTTTCACTTAGCTTCATTGCTGGACAGATATCATTTCCACCATCACCTGTCGTTATAAATATTATGTAATTTTATATATTTATCGTAATCACATTACTTGCATAAACGATTGCAGCAATAGAGAACCGTGTTGCAATTTATAAATACCTGCATAATAAACCTTTGTGAATGGTCCCGCGTGGTCTATGTACCTCAAGAGGGCTTCCCCTTTACAAAGGTTACGAGGACATAATGGACATTTACTTTGGTTTTCATAAGGTGTTAACTTTAAAAATCCTTCTTCCGTTCTATCAGCTTGGTTAGTAATAATGGCATCCGGAAACAAAGGTGGTTTTCTCGTTTGAAGATACGTATCTATAAAGAATGTGTTTGCGTCCGATACAATAATAAATCTTGAATGGGGGTGAACGTTACGGCTGGCGGATATCCTTTGAAGTAATGGAATCATACCTGAGGATCGTTTCATGCAACCCAATTATTTTTTCATATTCAATCTGAAAAATACATTGTACGGAAAATTTTATTCACCATCAGTAGGTTTCAGCAAAGATATTTTGTTTGCTATTATGTCGTACGTTCCGCCTTCATCAGCTACGAAACGAAAAATCTTGTCCATGTACTCGGTCCAGTTGGTTCCATCATACATTCTTTGCAAGTTATCCGGAACTGGATCATGAATAATTTCCATCACTGCCGAATCAGAATTCTGGTCAACTATCGTATGGTCAAAATCAAACGCGTATAAATATGCTACGTAAGGCTCTTCCTCAGGTTCATTACTCTGAAATTTTCAGAAACATAGATTTTTTCGAAAAGTTTACATTGTTATATGTACTGTATGCCATTTTGTATCGATTTAATTCTCAGCAATAAAGCATAATCTTATGATTATTAATGCCAAAATAATCAAGCGTATTGTATAAACAACTTACTGAACAAAGACAACTACAGCATTTTGCCATAATTTGTAAACAGGGAGTGGTTTTTTACTAAAAAATAATGGCAAATCTTTGGAGGATGTATCGTGCAACAGCGATAGGATCTCTGTAGAGTACCATGACCAAGTGACATTTTTGTTTATAAAAGTTTATTTGCCATACAGGCGGTACTTTGTCTTTGTTCAATCACATCACAATGTTGTTTGAAGGTCTGATAAGCAATTATTATTAATGTATTTTTATTCCGCATAATTTTCATATTTTTAAGATTACATACAAAGTTTTTTTTGTAAATATTGAGTTTTTGTATATTATGGTTCAACTTGTTTGTACGAAATTTTCCAGTTGCTAAGCTTGACCTGGCTACACTATGACTCATACAATCTTATATAAGAGGAATCATGCTGGCCATGGGTTTGACATGGGCCACCTCCACAAGTGAAAATGTCCCATGCGATCTATGGATGTTGTATGTTGCACCCTATCTGACAGGTTCACTTTACCAAAGACACCAAAGGGAATTATACCGCGTTTCGGTTGTAAGTTTCTATTAAAACTTGACACGGGACGTGGGAGTGCCCTGAACTAGATGATCATTGTATCTGCCTGTTATCATGCCATGAAAATCATGGAACAATTTTATTTTCTAAATTCTATCTGTACTAATTTATACGCTATAATATTGAGACACCTAGCTTCAAATCTAAATCATCATGTAATCTTGTTCATGTAAATAAAAAATACTTGGCACGTTCTGCATGAAATACAAACATGAGGGATCATAAGACAAGGGTCAACTTAACAGAAATGAATTGATGACAGGTTACGAAACTGAATTTCGTTGAAATACGAGCGTTTGCTGCATGCAGTATGTGAGCGGTAATCTTCAGAAAGCATAATAAAAAGGTTACGATATGACGTTGCCGCCGAATGTAAATGAAAGAGTTCAGATATGAAATTCTAAGCTCGATACACCGATAATATAGATTATAACCAGAGAAAAACTTTTCATGGAAGTCTGAAGTGAAGAAGCGTCTCAGATGAATCATCTCATCTCCAAACAGTCCACACATGCCTGTAAAATGCATCTTATCTTTTAATCGTTTGGGGTCAGTTGCACATGGCACGTACAGTTTATGTAATTATAAAATATGTATATATTTATTTAGCCAGGACAAAGTACGCGTATCACACCAATTCATAATTTTGAATAATCAGTTATACAAATATCATTATTTCTTAAAGCGTGCACAGCTTTTAGTCACGAGGTTCTCCATTTAGTGTCTTGTGCTGTGGCCGTGCCATGCGTTCTGCACAATATTATACAGAGAGATTTTAGACTTCATACGCAGTGTAATGTATTAAAAGCATTGATTAATCCTGGTCGTTGACATGTACCGTTGTCTCCTGGATTTTGTACCATAAAATTGATGTGTCATACATATTGGGAGAATAGCATACTAAACATCAACCTGGAATGTTTTCATCTCCTACTGAAATATGCTTTCGAACTGACTGAAAGTAAAAAACATGCATGGTGATGAGCCGACAGTAAATTACCTATGCACATGTCGAAAATGCTTTTGCAGTGCTAAAGCACACTCGATTTGTGAAGAAAATTGCCACTATAAAACACGAGCGGGGAGGTCCCATGGTCCAGTTATTGTTTTATCCTCCTCTGAAGAGGAGCATTGACTAAGTTTCCTTTGTTTTATCGAAAGACGCTTCATTTACCACACAAAAAATGCACACTCGACGCCCCGACCCATTCGTCAAAGTTTCTGACGATAATTTGGCTGTTTTGCAAAATGTTTTGGAGAATCGACTTCCCAGATCAGCTCATGTAAGTCAAATACTTCAACGGAAATTATAGCATGGTATTTACTTTCTCTGACATACAATATAAATTAGTTTCTTTCATAATTCATATTTTAGGAATATAACATGCTAATGAATAAGCGTTTGTTTCGCCAAGATGTGAAAGTTTACACCCTTGACGCGGACTTGAGTGAAAATGCTATCGTGATCTTGATCAACTTTAGAAAGGTTCGAGTCTTAAAAAAGTCAGATTTGATATGCAAACTTATATTCATGCGAGATTATAATCTAAATTACATTTGTAAACGCAGGATTATGGTCAAGACATAAACATGTCCATTCCATTGGACTACGTTCCCGACGAATATCTCCGAGAAGCACTTATACTGACAAAAGTAATTGACTGGGAAGAAGCATATTGTTTCACCTCACTGGACCGCGTAATATCTCCTTTGGTTGTTGAAATTAGCTCATCTGTAAAGAAGAATTCAGTGCAAATTAATCCAAACTACCAATACGGCTTTGATATCTCGGAAGCACTGCACCAAAATTTCAAGTATGACATTGTATGCTACTTTTGATGATTACAAATATCAAATATGATAAGGTTATATAAACATGACGTCATATTTTCCATTGTTTATAATTTTATCTGGTTGGCAGGAATTTGCAAGCAGATATTGAAATTCGACCTTTGGACAAAGTATCAGGGGCAAAGTTTCTTCTTGACAATTGGAAATATACAAAGGACGGGAGCTTGGAGTATGTCCACAAGGTTTTGGAAAAGAATCCCAGTGCTGGAATCTATGTAAACGGGGAATTGGTATGCGGAGCATTGGTGAATGTGCATGGTTTAATTGGACTGCTGTATACGGATGCTCACTACAGGCGCATGGGATTTGCGCAACTGTGTATGCGCTACCTGTTTAAGGAGATGGCCAAGTCAGGCCTAGTGCCCACAAGTTCCGCACAAGCAAAGAATTACAAATCCTGCACTTTCCACGAAAAGTTAGGAATGAAAATTACACATGAAACTGACTATGTTTATCATACACCTTACACTGAAGGTAGAATGCAGAAAGGTTGATGAAATTAAGACTAGTTGTTCAAACTAAAACATTCCTTGCTTTTTATAAGTACATTAGATTTAATTAGAAAACATCATGTAGTTTTTGTATGTTTCGAAATAATGCGATTTGTACGATACATAATACACAATATACAATTTCTTACAAGATTTTTAGGTGCATAGCTTAACTTATCCATTATATACTTATCTTTTAATATATTACTGTAATACTAATAAAAGTGCTCAATAGCTGATACATACAGTGAAAACATTTTACTCAGATATAACTATTGTAACTTGCATCACATTAGTCATGCTGCTGCAGGTACACCGTAGTACAGAAAACCAACTCATAGTTCATCCAGCTGAAATTAGAAAAAAATCGTAATATTCGTTATTATTAGCATTTCATTACAAGAAGTAAAACAAACAAGGAAAATTAAAAATACACACCAAATCATCAAGCTCATCCGAATTCTCCGCAGCGTCCTTTTCAACATTCTCCACCTTTGGTTTTTCTTCCAGTTTAGGTTTCTTCTCCACATCATACTCCAATGACTCATCAACCGATCGCTTACGAAATACGTCTTTGCCAGCAAGTCGTCCAGTCTCAGTTGTGTTTTCTTTCAAATGAAAACATTTGCGAATTTTGTCTAGTATCGCTGCATTATCATCAGCAAACATTCCATCGAAAAAGACATCAATGTTATCGGTGCTCTTGCATTCTAAATCAAGAGCAGAATCTTGGAAAAGTTTTTGCGCAATTTTCTCTCGCATAACTTTGACTGCGGGGTCGGTGGGTCCTTCGTTAGGATCAAAGTCATTTATAGTTCTTGACTTAATTAGTTCATCAATAAAGGCTTCCTTTTCATTGACCTCTCCTTCATCTTCATCATTGGCAAGCTCCTCTGGCTTAATTAAATACGGAAACTGGGGTATCGAAACATCGTCCGCAAAACATACTTCCGTGAAAATTAAACACTGCAATCAAATGATTTTTTTACTTTAAAATAATTGACAATATGGCACATTTCTTTACAAATATATACATAAATACATTATTATCAACCCACCTTGCGTTCTTCATCGGGCACCAGTGTCCCAATCGTAACTTTTGAGTTTAATCTATAAACCCTCCGGACGATAGCAATCCGATCCGTTTTAACCATGGCCTTTATAAGTGCTTTCAGTTTTACCTCAGACTCCTATCATCCCAAAATAAAATACATAGAATTTGAGTTTCACCACAACAATATTTGGAAGACAAATCATGCAAAATACGACTTTCCTGACTGGGCAACTTAACTTACAGCATTATTTTTCGTGGGGTAAAACAGCATTGTACCATCTCCAGTTAGAAAGGGTGGTTTAATCTTATCTTTGGGACAAAAGGCAAGAAGTTTCAAACATTTTGGGCCGCTCTGGTAGTTATTCTCATTCTCTAAATCTAAATGTAATTTAAGATTGAAAAATAAAGAATCTTGCATATGATTAAAGCTGTGAGTCATTGCCAAATGGCTTTGTTAAAAATGTATACCATTGTATGGAACTAGCTTATCTCCGAAGTAATAAGCCTTTCCAATATCATCTTGAGAAACAACTGTGCCATCGTTCTCCGTCCAAATACTCTCCTTCTCCACTACCTGCTTGGCTGGCTCAACTACAACCGTCTTTTTGCCAGTCTCGCTAGCCTGGGACTCTTGCGACTTGTCGGAAACGCCCACACTGCTACCAGAGGGATAAGTTATCGCAGGTACTTGACTTCTAGAACTCATCGAACCGTTTGAAGGGGGCGAAGATTCCTCTAGATGTACATGTTTAACTAGAACTCGTGTCATCGCACTAATGTCGTTCTTCCTGGTACGAGCATAGCCAGCCACATTGATAGCAAGGTTAGGAGTAATTTCAAACTGCACGTTCCAAGGCGATGGTCTAACGGGCTTCTTTGATTGCGTGTTCAAAATTTGCTGACGTGCTTTCTTCAAATTAGTAACGAATGAAACATCTTCCTAGAATAAAGACATTGAAGTGGCAAATATATATAGATTCACTCAGCGCGCGTACATTCTTCAAGTTATTTGTAATGGGCACGTATTACAGTAACTTACATATTCCTCTTGTTCTAAGACACGCTTGATCAATTTTGAGTTTTGCAGCTGAATTTCAGTCATATCCACCTTGTCAGGTAATCTAAGCGACAACAATGAAATGGAAACTAGAATTGCGTGTATACTCTTCCAAAAATGAAGCTAATGTATGAACAGAATTAATATATTATGTCACTCACATGACAGACATGAAGATGTCATTCGTACGGAGTTTCTCCGCCAATTTGGTGAGCTCCTCTTCATCGAGCACGTAAGAACTCAGATTTGAAAAGTAGAGAAGCTTCTTTTCCTCATAAGTGTCCTCTCTAGATACGGAGATGAATTTCACTTCTTTTATAACTGTTCCATATCAAATACTCAGCCAATTATAAGTTTACAACATACTCAGCATATTCAATTAAGGCGTCCACAACGTCATCCAGTCCAGCAATAGGGTTTCCAACGCCTCCATCGTCGCTCATGCGTTTTTCCGACAAAACTCGCAATCCCTCTCTTAACCCGTCGCAATTTGCAGGTACAAACTTTACATTGGAGGTTGCATCTGACCGACATATTGCTATACTGTCCAGATTTTCCGAAAAAATCTACAAAAATGGCACACGTGCAATAAATAAACCAATAAAATGTAAAAGAAGTATAGTTCTAGTTGTACTCAGCTAACCTTATCTAAAATGCATTTCTTGATAAGGAAAGCACTTTCTTCAGGAACAAAAGTGGTATTATCACACTCCTTGATTTCAGCATAGTAGGCACAAAGACCCTGTTCAAAATTCAAACGATAAGAATTAGTGATGATTAGACCCTTTTCGCTCCTTTGACTGCACAATGTTTAGCTTTATAACAATTTAAAGTAAAACTTCACACACCCGAGGTCCTACAGGCTTTCGGCTACCCATCTTCTCAGAATGATACGCTTTGAAAATTGCAGATTTTCAGTACATTTAAATTGGCAAAGAAGTTGTCAACCTTCTGACTAGAGCAAGGACGGACGACGAAAATTGGGATTTTGGCAATGCTTGAATAGGCAAAGCATATGAGCGACAAAAACAAACGTTCTGTCTCTCGACTTCCCGCACCATTTTTCCAGCTGCCATTGAAAACTGCTTTCCATTGTTCAAGTTTGTGAAGCGAAATCCCAGCAGCGTCGTCAGCGTCGCTGTATGTGCTGCAATTTTTGTAATGTAGAAAAATGTTACATGCTGTGGGAATAAGGAATAAGGATGAAGGAATGATAAGTTATCATTGATAACGATAACTAAGCATTAAACATTCGTTGAATTGCTTATAGGCGTGCTTACAGGTTGAGTTTAATATTTGTTTCCAAGTTCTGATTACCTTCTCAGGTCATTTTATTATTATGAGCGGAGCCACCCAACTCTTCTGGTGCAAACCTTGAACAAACGAATAATATTCGAACGAACCGTAATAGAGATGACAATTAATGAAGCAAGTTAGCACAAATGCATTATTGTAGTATTCAAATTAGTTTTTTCATACTTGTGAGACTTTTGCAGATTTTCTTCATGTAAAGACAGCAAAGATAACATTTAATAAATGTCAATTATAGTAAATACTACGGAGCAAAATGTGGGAAGTACAGTTAATTGACTGTACACTGTCCCTACTTACTAGTATATACAGGCAACATTGATAACGATTTCAATTTTTCAATATAAATATTAATGCTTTGCATTCAGATAGTATTGTTGCTTTTCCAATAATTTTTCGGGATGAGCAGATAATCGACTGTTAATATTTAGGCACAAAATGGGGGACCTATAAACTAGTAGATTTAGTTTAATGCACAGTAGAATGAAGAGACAACAAAAGACAGAAAAGTTCTAGGCCATGCTAC
>CM056168.1:29937288-30096099 GCA_029691765.1 Entomobrya proxima
GTTGGGATCGAACTCTTGTCCATGGTGGCAAAGACGAACGCTTAGCCAATGGGCTTGGAAGCCCGATCACGAAAGAATGGTCTGAATAATTTATACTTAAGCTTAATTTGGAGTTGTACATTTTTGTGCCGCTCCTTTAGAGGTGTCCTCATTCAATATTAGAGGCATATGTAGTCGGTTTGTTTATGAGAAAATACTAGTCACAATATGTATATAAGTGGTTAATGTAAATAGAACATTATATGTGTGTTCAGAAAGAATTCCTATCCCTTTAGACAAGAAAGAATAATCAAAATATATCAAAGTGTGCATACGAATTCTGCCTGCGTCATGCAGTATCACAACAAGAAAAAAGTTCTAAATTATGATGGAGTTTGATCTAAAACATTATCTGAAAAGTTTAAACTAAAATCTGGTTAGGATGAAATAGGTCAACCTGACGTGTTGAACAACACTAACAGAGTTGTCAGTGATTGATTCTCTGATACAATGTGAAACAATCAATTGCGATAACACTCTAATTTGTTAGTTTATAGTAACAATTAATGCAAAAACCATCCTACGAATATACTACTACGAGAATCTTGAATTATACTTGAGTTCAAAGTATGTCAAAAGTAGAAAGTAGAAACAATTCGACATGACATTAATGCAAAATGTATTCAGCACTTCTTGGATGCTGAAAAGTTTTCTACTTGCGTTCCGATGAAATATCCTTTTATTTTTATATTTCTCGTAAAGTAATAACCAGTTTATCAATAAAGTAAAATACAAAAGTATTTTATATTAAATTTTCTTTTTCCTCCTACATAATACCATATATACAGTCATTGCCCGTCATTCTTATAAAAAATATTTGTAAATAAGACAAACTTTGACAAATTTTTAATCTTAACGGATGACTAGTGTATTTTATAAGGCATTTGATTACCTATACACAATACGCAGAAATAAGTATTACCCACATTTTCACAAACTACTTACTCCTCATTGGATATACAAATAGATATTATCTTACACAACGATGTACAAAGCCCAAAGATAGTACAATACTTATGTGTATATTTATTAACAAACCGCTAAACAGTTATACAATATATAATTAAAATTTCATGCCACACGAAATGCTAGCATACAAGATACGTATTTTTTGCTTGGAGAGGATTTCCAGCATCAACACGACAAAGCTCTTTAAACAGTTTCAGATTCCAGACATACATTGCATTTACATTACATTACGTTGAAGTTTTATAATTTGGGATGCTCGTATACGACGTAATATATGGTAGAATTTATGGCATACATAAAATAGGATTACTTTCACCAAATGCAAGCGGTTATATAACTCATTAAGGGATCACGTGCAGCAAAAAAGTCTTTACGCAATTAAAAGATTCATAAAACTGGACTTGTCACTTGTCGCAGCGCAGCAGAAGTAATATTAAATACATTTAAACTTATTGCTTGAAAAGCTAGCATGCAATATAATAGTAGCATCTTAATGAAAGGTCGTCAATCATGCACCCTTTCATAGAATTCATAAACAATAAAATTTACATGCTCGTATAAAACAGAAAATTACAGACACGTATTTAGTCACTGAATAGTATTTAATTGTGTTAGCACTGACCTGTAGGTTCATTAACTGTGACAGCGAACCTTGTCCAGTCCAAATGGTTTTTTTGAAACAGAGCAACATTAACGCTAACGAGCAACAGAATTTTTCCCTTTCTCAAAAGTTATTAACTGTAAAAATTTGTGTTTAGGCAGAATTTCAAAAAATTTCTTAAATATCAACCGGTATAAAAAACTTTTTGAGTGTGCACGAGATTTCAACTTCAACTTTAGACATGGTACAAAAAATATTAACTTTTAAAAATATTTCCAAAATGGCAAGACAAAAAACGGCCAGTAAACAGTACCAGATGCATGCATGTACTGATGGTGCTACTTACTACATTCCGATGACAGATGGTGGATATTTGCATTGTTGTGAAACTAGTAGTTTAAACCTAGAAAAATTCGAACGCGTCAAAAAATGTTTTAAAATCAATAGAAATAGTACTAGAAAGTTTCCTAAAACTTGGTGCTTTTTACGATGAACCGGAATGATGACAAGAAATGTCAGTATCAGGCCGCAGCAGTACATTTTGTATTATATTGCTGTACCGTGCTGGTGCCAAAAGTATTTTGGAACAAAAAAGTCAATTTTAAAATTCTGCATGAAACTTTTATAACATTATGCCCTCCTTGTACTCAAAACTGCATTTTGCTTTTTGCTTGTACAAAGCTGCATAACTGGGTCGACGACAAACCACTAGTGCAAATGAAACGGCAAGCAATACCCCACCCCCAACTATCCATAATGCTTTCTATGAAAAGTAGTAGTTGTGGTACTTTTTGTTGGTGGTGAACAAGAAAGCATACCAGAACAACTTTGATTATCGTACAGTTGGTTTGGTATTGGCAAAACTGATCATTAACAAAAGCAACACTACAGTCAATATTCTTTAGTGTAGCTAGCACAATTTATTATTAATTGTTTTACAGTAAACTTTATCTGATTTGCAGAGATTCTATGTTGAATGTGACATAATAACACAGATTTGTATGTATATGTATGGTAAATAGTAAATAATCATATATATTCTTTTCCTTAAATAGTACAAACAAAGATATTTACAAAACTTCTATAAATAAAAGTACGCAAAGTCATGTTCTCACTTATCATAAAACCAACACTTACCTGATTTCCGCATTTTTAAAACGATTGTTTATTCATACCACATTCCAAACTATCCATACAAATATGTCTATTTCGATTTCTAGCCCAAAACAATTACTTGTCATAAAGCCTAATAATATGTACTACCTAATTTGTTAACAAAATTTAAATATATATGTACATGCAAACTTTGCCTTTTTATTACGCTATGAGTTTATGTTTATATGACTGAGAAGTCAGTTACGTCCAGACGTTGTGACTACTGTGTCGTACTAAATTATGCCCAATATACTAAAGATGCCATAAACCTATGCTAGAGGAAATATTGTTCCTTGGTTACATAATCATCCAAATTACATGCATACTAGCTTTACAGCAGGCATACGCCCTGCCATTTGAAAAACACCCGGAATAAAATATGTTTTAATGTAATATAAAAATGTGCATATAGTTACGTTGCGATGGTTACCATAGTTACGTTGCCATGGTTACCGTAGTTACGTTGCCATGGTTACCGTAGTTACGTTGCCATGGTTACCGTAGTTACGTTGCCATGGTTACCGTAGTTACGTTGCCATGGTTACCGTAGTTACGTTGCCATGGTTACCGTAGTTACGTTGCCATGGTTACCGTAGTTACGTTGCCATGGTTACCGTAGTTACGTTGCCATGGTTACCGTAGTTACGTTGCCATGGTTACCGTAGTTACGTTGCCATGGTTACCGTAGTTACGTTGCCATGGTTACCGTAGTTACGTTGCCATGGTTACCGTAGTTACGTTGCCATGGTTACCGTAGTTACGTTGCCATGGTTACCGTAGTTACGTTGCCATGGTTACCGTAGTTACGTTGCCATGGTTACCGTAGTTACGTTGCCATGGTTACCGTAGTTACGTTGCCATGGTTACCGTAGTTACGTTGCCATGGTTACCGTAGTTACGTTGCCATGGTTACCGTAGTTACGTTGCCATGGTTACCGTAGTTACGTTGCCATGGTTACCGTAGTTACGTTGCCATGGTTACCGTAGTTACGTTGCCATGGTTACCGTAGTTACGTTGCCATGGTTACCGTAGTTACGTTGCCATGGTTACCGTAGTTACGTTGCCATGGTTACCGTAGTTACGTTGCCATGGTTACCGTAGTTACGTTGCCATGGTTACCGTAGTTACGTTGCCATGGTTACCGTAGTTACGTTGCCATGGTTACCGTAGTTACGTTGCCATGGTTACCGTAGTTACGTTGCCATGGTTACCGTAGTTACGTTGCCATGGTTACCGTAGTTACGTTGCCATGGTTACCGTAGTTACGTTGCCATGGTTACCGTAGTTACGTTGCCATGGTTACCGTAGTTACGTTGCCATGGTTACCGTAGTTACGTTGCCATGGTTACCGTAGTTACGTTGCCATGGTTACCGTAGTTACGTTGCCATGGTTACCGTAGTTACGTTGCCATGGTTACCGTAGTTACGTTGCCATGGTTACCGTAGTTACGTTGCCATGGTTACCGTAGTTACGTTGCCATGGTTACCGTAGTTACGTTGCCATGGTTACCGTAGTTACGTTGCCATGGTTACCGTAGTTACGTTGCCATGGTTACCGTAGTTACGTTGCCATGGTTACCGTAGTTACGTTGCCATGGTTACCGTAGTTACGTTGCCATGGTTACCGTAGTTACGTTGCCATGGTTACCGTAGTTACGTTGCCATGGTTACCGTAGTTACGTTGCCATGGTTACCGTAGTTACGTTGCCATGGTTACCGTAGTTACGTTGCCATGGTTACCGTAGTTACGTTGCCATGGTTACCGTAGTTACGTTGCCATGGTTACCGTAGTTACGTTGCCATGGTTACCGTAGTTACGTTGCCATGGTTACCGTAGTTACGTTGCCATGGTTACCGTAGTTACGTTGCCATGGTTACCGTAGTTACGTTGCCATGGTTACCGTAGTTACGTTGCCATGGTTACCGTAGTTACGTTGCCATGGTTACCGTAGTTACGTTGCCATGGTTACCGTAGTTACGTTGCCATGGTTACCGTAGTTACGCTTGTTTACATTTTTTACGTTGTTTACGTTTTTAACGTTTTTACATCTGTCTGTTTACATTTCCTTGTTTACATTTGGGACAAACTAACAACAATCACCTTATATATATATAGATTAAGTAGTTGACGTTTAATCGATAAAAGTACTTTCCCACAGATATGCCGCATTTCTGTTGAGAAACTCAAGAAAAGATGGTGTTTCAAAAAATATGGAAGAACGATTTTTAATCTTAACGGATGACTGAATAATATATACGATTAACGATTGAATTTTTTTTTTGAATATTTATGTTCTTGCTTCAATTGTATTTGTTGAAAAGATATTTTTTGTAGTTTCGTGTTTGGCTTTGTAAAATTTGTTGCAATCAGTCTTTAATGTTTTCAGCTGTATATGGACATATGTATCATGTACAAATGTAAACCAATCAATCACTAATCCATCAATGTTTTTGTGAAATGCGGAGAGGTCGTTCATTTTCATTACAAACTTTTGTGAAAACTTGTCACAAATGCAAACCATTACACTTATTACACTGACTGAAAATACACCTACCCAATGTGATGTCAAAAAAGTCCTCTTCATCTTCTATACAAATGATAAATCTTTCAAGTTCATAGGTAAATAAGTTTTAAACAAAATTGTGGAACTCAATAGGAGACTTTCGAAATTTATTTTATGTGAGACATTTGTGTAAAGTTGTTGTGTATCCAATTTTATATCATTGTAAACATAGAGCCAGTGAAGTATTATTTTGCAAAAGGTACTATTATAGCATGCCTACATGTACAAATGCATGTAGTTGCTTTTTTCATAGTTGTGCCATTATTATATCCAGCTTCCTGGTTTGGAGTGGAATTTCGTTTACGTTGTTCTCGTCTTTGCACATTTTGTATTTTCACTGTAGCACCATTTTAACGGAAACAGCATCCCAAAAAGCTGTTTAAGTTATATTATATGACTTCTGAACATTGACGTATTAGAAATAAAATGTTATATGGCTTCTTATTGTGTATTTAGCTTTAAACTCTTGCTAATATACAACTGACTTGAAGAAAAAGTGTTTTTCTTCGTATTATTATCAATACATACTTACCATTATTAGATGATCATTTGTTTTATTTAAAGCTTTTGCCCTTATAAAACACTTGCATGTGCATGTAGTATACCCTACACCCTAAATAATGTCCATATATTTCTATATTTCTGTACGCTCAGGACGTAAGTACTCAATCAATCTCAATATGACTGTTTCTAAACTTTAGTCACCTCATTAATAAAAGATTCTTCCATCCTCATCCATACTTGTTTAATCCGACAAGTATTATCAACTTCTATAATAATGGACAACTTTCTATCCATTGCATTGCTGAAAACCGTAACACTGCTACGGAGCACTACATGAAATCGCAATTCGGCTAAATTGGAATTTACTTGTTCAAGTTTTTGATTCCTTTGAATTTGGTTCTCGCTTCCTTAGCACAGAAAAATATCAACTTTTTTTTAATACTTGCAGTTTCAAGACTTCTTTTTGGCACAAGTGGCACTTAAAACATGATTACTGTACATTTCAGTATATACACAACTACATAGTCTAAATACAGTGACGTCAAAATAGCTTTTGTGATTGCTCCCCCAAACACTATTATAGGCCTGATGTTTCTTATGTTTCTCGATGTGTTGTTTGTTGTAAACAGCGTCACTAAACCCTTTACATATACTAAGCTACCCTATTTTTTAAACACTTTCCATAAACATGAAACGGTTTTGTTACGTACGTTCATAATAATGAAGGAAATAAGCTACATCTGCATACTTTAATTCCCAAGTCAAGTATTTTTTGCATTTTGCGTAGCAATAACGAACACCATGCTGTTGTAGTATGTACTAGTATCTTTATAAATAAAACATTTATCCTATAAATTATCCATGCGTACAAAGCCCCTGTTTAATTTGAAAATGGTTTTAAAGTTCACTTATCATTAATGCTTTGTATTCATTGAAAACCTCTCATTCATGCCTTGTACATCAACAAACTTTTAAGAAAACATTCCGTCTGAGAAGGGATTTATTTTTTTGGCCTATTATCTGCATATGAAAGGAGTTTTCTAAAATAGGTAAGTGAGAATTCCTGTACACAATAAGGGTTGCTACCTTTAGCACTTCACTTCTGAAAAGAATCTGCATACAAATATTGAAAGTGAATTCTTTGGAGATTTTGTGAGTAGTAAGGCGAGTTGTTTGCACCCAGAGCGACAGGCATGATAAACCCATTTTTAATATGTAAATAAATACACAGGTTTAAGTTTGGTCTGAGACTGACTTTCACCGGTAAAGCTAACGCTAGATGAGCTAAGCAAAAGTCATAATGTTAACTCTGCACTGCTTGCCGCCTGCCATCATATGAAGTTACAGAGCTAACGATAATAGTAACATACCTTAAAAATTACCTACACGCGTACTTACTTGCTATTGCACAATAAACTGGTGAGATTGCATACGCAGTAGGTTGCTTATGGTTTTAAGTATATGAATAGCTAATCATTATTTATGGCCCTGCTTGTTTAGCAAACGTTGGCTCCTTAATATTTTTAAATGCCTAAAAGTTTTCTGTTCAAGTTTCTCTATTTCCATGCACGATAGAGAAGAAACTCCTGTTGAAATTTACTTTCCAATAAGAAACAAGATTTCTCAAGGTACAATGGCAACGTTACTCGACAATTGGGGTAGTGAAAAGCAAATACTTTGTTTAATATACCAAATTATATGCTTAGCTCACCATTATACTAAACTTCATCTCGTTTGTACTACATACATCTCAGTTTCCAGCTAACACTGCCGTTGATTGCAGAACTTTTTGGGGTAAAAAGATTAGATATTTGACATTATTCATTTCTTAAAACGGATTAAACTGTTATACGAATCTCTCATTGCACTTTCTTAAGTTTTATAGTATCTCTCACATTTCTTAAATATAATTCGAGGTTTAATATAATATTATGTATTTTATCTACACGTGGATTATGTACAAACGCGAATAATATGCGAAATTGCAATAAAGCGACTAAAACATGAAGGTAAGTATATTATGAACAATGATGACTCATGTACCAAGTATCATATATTATCCTTATCACTATCTAAGTTTTATATTCCTCCAGTCCATATAATATTTACTTTTAAATATGATGTATTTACAATTTAAGATATGAAAATTAAAAATAATAAATTAGCAGTCAATGTTAAACTAACCTTTCTTCTGAAATCTGAAAATAAATTTGCATGTTATTTACAATGAACGGAATGCTCTTTGGAGAGGCAGCTGCCTAATAATAATTTACAACAAAATTGTTGTTGTAAGTCAGCTAAAATATTATTTTATCAGAGATGGCCAAGTTGAATATATACCTATATAGTTGAATCATATGTCTATGTAGCATATGCTTGTAATAACTAGCAGTAACAAATAAATTCCCCTTATATTTTGGTGACAATGTGTTATGTGAGTACCTGGTTTTTATAATATTGAATTAAGTGAGAAATGGTAAAAGCAAAAGTCATGTATTTGCTTTTTTAAAGTACTACAATGTAGTTGTTTTGTATGGTTTAGTTCAGATCTGCTGCAAAACTCTACTGTTATTATAATTCTCATTATTACTATTATAGGAACAAGTAAAACATGCCTGGAATGCATGCCGAAATTTGAGACTCATAATGTGATAGAGAATCGGGTTTATACAGGTTGACATGTAGTAGAGGACTCCGGAAATATAGGTCATAACGTAGTATGCGGTTGTAAGAACCTGGTTTCCCTCCATGAAGCTGTGAATCAGTCGTTGTGCATGAAATGGGGCCCAGCACACGAAAAATGCAACCACAACAGCAACTGCAATAAAGAAAAGAAAGTAAAGGTTAACATTGTCACAAAATTAACTCGCCACAAAGTTTACCAACGTTTGCTTAATCCTTTTTGCGTGGTTTTCCCTTGAGAGTGAGAGTGGTACAATATCCAACCCCACAGCAAAGTTCAATTATTATTAACCTACTTTCCTACATGCAAACGAAGACTAAAGGAAAACGATCAAAAGAGAAATCAACAATTATACAAAATCTAATCATTCCCTTTCATTTGAGCTATTCTCACACTTTATAACACCCTGCTACTCGACAAATCATATAGAATATATGAACTGTCTGCAAAACGACTTTTTATATAACCTTTCGAAGAAATTCATCCTCAATACATATCTTAACGCTGTGGACGGCTTTGTTTTCTTTTCACCAGTTGAAAAATAATCCCCCACTTCTTCCCATTGCACTAAGTGAGAAGTCTTATTGAGTCTGATGAAACAAAAATCAATCCTATAATCGATTCTTAGTGTTACTCCTTCAGCAAGCTTTAATATGAAAATGCATTTTTCTTTCTTTCAAGTTTGTTGCTTGTGCTCACAATAATACTGCAAATTATGGGAAACGAACAAAACGAATCATTGAGCATAGTACAGGGGTTAATGTATTATCAATAGTCATTAGAACTAAACTGCATATCAATTTCAGATAGTTCGAAAAAAGATTAGATGTGATGAAACAAAACATTATATACAGACAATGAGAAACAAATAGAAAGGCATAATATTACACATTATCAGCTCGAGCTATTTAAGAATCATGTCCGTTTATCTGTTTCTACTACTACTATTAAGTTTAGAATGGCTACTATAAGAAAAGCTGTGCGATTCACCAAATCTGTCGATGTCAGAAGCAACGATATTGCAGCTCAGGCGTTGCTTGAAAAAGAAAGTTGCACAACTACTGGCGAGCTTTGTAACCTCTTGAGACTTTTCAGATAAGTGACACCAACGTGAATTTTATCCGCACTTCGTATACAATATATGTTCCACCGGAATCTTTTTAGATCGATGGTGCATGATGATGGGTAAACCCTTCATAACAACTTAGGTAGCACTTTTTTGTACAATCTTACTTGATGATTGATTCTATGAGTTCTCGCATATTATACAGGTACACGGTTAGATCAATAAACCAAGTACAACAGTGCATCATGGAACCATGCACCAATATCAAAGAATTAATTTCTCATTGTTGATGAAATTGACAACTCCATTGTTTAGAAACGGCATGATTGAATGTGCCATTGACATGGTACACGAGCTCTGTCACTGCAGTAGAATTAAATAATTAATTTGTATATAGTATAACATTTATAACGGTATTTACTCAGCATTTTAATCTTTTTTGTTTATCTATCTACTACCTAGTAAACGTTTCCTGTGTTTTACCCAAATGCTAAATAATTTACAAAAAGCTAATGTTGTAATCCAGCCCAGATAAACAAAACAATCTTATTTCGTACATAAAAGACAAACAAAAACATTCATTTTCACATGCTGTCATTGAGTTTCTGGTGAAGCATGAAAATAACTCAAAGTAGGACTCTAGAAATTAGCTGGTGTAAAATAGTTTGTGGGATGAACTATTCCAAATAATAATATGTTCATATCGTCATGGCAGTATAAGCAAAGAAAACATTTCAGAAATCCAATACTGCGTAATATTTAGGTGTGTTTGTGGGCCCTTTCTCGGGGCATTGTGATTGTGACCACCGTTTCTATTTAGTTTCACAATGCACCACCCATTTTGTCGCGTAGTATTTCTTGTTTCACATAAATTCGTATTGTGAATATCAAAATAAACCACAATTCGCTTGTCATAACAAAGTTAACCACAGCGTTTGTCCGAGTTTAAAATGATGATGATGAAGTATGACTGTTACTCATCTTCGAACACGTATGTATGAATTTCAAAGTATAATATTTTCTGATATTTCAATTTCAAAATAATTACTACAATTGCATTAGTACAACTCAAAATGGCAAAATAAACAAGTTAAAGAAATACTGCAGAAATCCTTTGGAACATGAAAATGTCAAAAAATTTGTTTGCGCTAGTCAAACAACACAACGGAGTAAGTGGTTTTCGTGTGGTATTGGTATTGATTTCAGTAGGAAATTTCAAACACTGTGCTATGTATTTTACACTATCAACTACTGGCAAATGTAAACACAAACAGTAGTTTTAGCTTCAGGAATGAATCTGGATTTCGAGAGTTTAGGTCAGTTCACCCCAACTCACCATTTGCTGTGATGTGAACATAAGTGACATGAAACCAATGTTCAAATCTAAAGCAAATTCAGTGGAAAAAACCAGCACATTGGCAATTTTTGGCAATGGCCACAGTTTCTTGGGTGTATCATATTGCAAAGCTGAATTTAATCAGATTCGAGTCCCTGGAGGGATTGTAGAGAACAAACAGACACACGCCTAGGCACATGTTTGTCATTGATTAAATTCGCACTTTATTTGTCAAACCGAGTCGAACAAACCGTCGATTTATTTGTTTTTCTACCATAATACTAAGTTATAAAGCAACACCATGTTCGGAAATAGAATGCTATTGACCTCTGTAATTTTTGATATTTTCAAGAGCGTTCATGTTACCATAATCACGTTGTCAAATTATGTAAAGAGAAAATACACAGTAGTACAGCACATTGTAAATACAGGTTAATATTTACCCAAATTATTCTCATCTCCACTTTTCTCCTGATAAATCATTCTATAGCACTAGGACGTAGCGTAAGATCTTCTAGCTGTAAATAAATTTGTACAAATTACTACAAATATAATATTTATATAAACAATGAAGCCTTGAAATTATAGAAAGTGAATTAGACTTTTAATGAAATCAGTCAAAGGCTTAATCAACTTACCTACCTTACCTAGTATATACATACTAGAGTTTACTCAAGCTACGCTTTGAAACCAAAAATATTGAACAACCAACATTGATTACTGTACAAAGATTTTTTTCGATAAGACATGGATGATCCATTTTCCTTTAAATTTGTTTTACATTTGTTCGGTTTCATTGCCATGGTTACCGTACTTACGTTGCCATTGTTACAGTAGTTACCTTGCCATGGTTACCATAACTACGTTGCCATGATTACCATAACTACGTTGCCATGGTTACCATAACTACGTTGCCATGGTTACCATAACTACGTTGCCATGGTTACCATAACTACGTTGCCATGGTTACCATAACTACGTTGCCATGGTTACCATAACTACGTTGCCATGGTTACCATAACTACGTTGCCATGGTTACCATAACTACGTTGCCATGGTTACCATAACTACGTTGCCATGGTTACCATAACTACGTTGCCATGGTTACCATAACTACGTTGCCATGGTTACCATAACTACGTTGCCATGGTTACCATAACTACGTTGCCATGGTTACCATAACTACGTTGCCATGGTTACCATAACTACGTTGCCATGGTTACCATAACTACGTTGCCATGGTTACCATAACTACGTTGCCATGGTTACCATAACTACGTTGCCATGGTTACCATAACTACGTTGCCATGGTTACCATAATTACGTTGCCATGGTTACAGTAGTTCCCTTGCCATGGTTACAGTAGTTCCCTTGCCATGGTTACAGTAGTTCCCTTGCCATGGTTACAGTAGTTCCCTTGCCATGGTTACAGTAGTTCCCTTGCCATGGTTACAGTAGTTCCCTTGCCATGGTTACAGTAGTTCCCTTGCCATGGTTACAGTAGTTCCCTTGCCATGGTTACAGTAGTTCCACACTTTACACACTGTTTACATTTGTTTACATTGTTTGTTTACATTTGTTTACATTGTTTGTTTACATTTGTTTACATTGTTTGCTTACATTTGTTTACATTGTTTGTTTACATTTGTTTACATTGTTTGTTTACATTTGTTTACATTGTTTGTTTACATTTGTTTACATTGTTTGTTTACATTTGTTTACATTGTTTGTTTACATTTGTTTACATTGTTTGTTTACATTTGTTTACATTGTTTACATTTGTTTACATTGTTTACATTTGTTTACATTGTTTACATTTGTTTACATTGTTTGCTTACATTTGTTTACATTGTTTGTTTACATTTGTTTACATTGTTTGTTTACATTTGTTTACATTGTTTACATTTGTTTACATTGTTTGTTTACATTTGTTTGCATTGTTTACATTTGTTTACATTTGTTTACATTGTTTTTTTACATTTGTTTACATTGTTTACATTTGTTTACATTGTTTACATTGTTTGTTTACATTTGTTTACATTGTTTGTTTACATTTGTTTACATTGTTTGTTTACATTTGTTTACATTGTTTGTTTACATTTGTTTACATTGTTTGTTTACATTTGTTTACATTGTTTGTTTACATTTGTTTACATTGTTTGTTTACATTTGTTTACATTGTTTGTTTACATTTGTTTACATTGTTTGTTTACATTTGTTTACATTGTTTGTTTACATTTGTTTACATTGTTTGTTTACATTTGTTTACATTGTTTGTTTACATTGTTTGTTTACATTTGTTTACATTGTTTGTTTACATTTGTTTACATTGTTTGTTTACATTTGTTTACATTGTTTGTTTACATTTGTTTACATTGTTTGTTTACATTTGTTTACATTGTTTGTTTACATTTGTTTACATTGTTTGTTTACATTTGTTTACATTGTTTGTTTACATTTGTTTACATTGTTTGTTTACATTTGTTTACATTGTTTGTTTACATTTGTTTACATTGTTTGTTTACATTTGTTTACATTGTTTGTTTACATTTGTTTACATTTGTTTACATTGTTTGTTTACATTTGTTTACATTGTTTGTTTACATTGTTTGTTTACATTGTTTGTTTACATTTGTTTACATTGTTTGTTTACATTTGTTTACATTGTTTGTTTACATTTGTTTACATTGTTTGTTTACATTTGTTTACATAGTTTGTTTACATTTGTTTACATAGTTTGTTTACATTTGTTTACATTGTTTGTTTACATTTGTTTACATTGTTTGTTTACATTTGTTTACATTGTTTGTTTACATTTGTTTACATTGTTTGTTTACATTGTTTGTTTACATTTGTTTGTTTACATTTGTATGTTTACATTTTGTTTGTTTACGTTTGTTACAGA
The DNA here is from genome assembly GCA_029691765.1 of Entomobrya proxima. Classification (NCBI taxonomy): domain Eukaryota; kingdom Metazoa; phylum Arthropoda; class Collembola; order Entomobryomorpha; family Entomobryidae; genus Entomobrya; species Entomobrya proxima. The sequence continues at coordinate 29,951,112 of CM056168.1, forward strand.
CGAACACCACAATCACCTTATATATATATAGATATCAGAGACTATTGATGGGTATAGACGTGGAAACAAACGTTAGAGATGAGTGACAATCATTTCCCATTTAAATACATTACACCACGGGCTAGTTTCGATGTTAGCAACGAAATCGTATTTGAAATGTATGAACAAATATATTTGAATCATCAATAGTCTCTGACATATATGCCAACGAAAAACGCAATAGCAATATTAAAATTAACCGATTGCTGGTTTGATTTTTACACAATTCTATGTTGTGATAGCTTAATTGTTATATGACAATTGACATTTCATTTAAATCCTTCCTCTTAATTATTTTAAGGGAGTCACCATTATATGCCCGACTCGTGTATGGACTTATAGAAAATCTAATGCTAGCATTAAAAAACTTTAACAACTGAAAATTTCCAAATGACGAGAAAAACAAGTCAGTGACTCAGATGTACGGTATACACTTATTGCCACAATTCAAACTAGGGTTCTTTATGCTCGTGTATTTGTCCGCGAAAGTTTCTCAGAAAAACAAACCTGAAAGAACTTGTTAGTTTAGAACATTTAATTACCCCAGAAATAGATCTTACAAAAGTGGAAAATTCGCTTGAAAGAGCAAAGACGACCAATTTACTCAAAATGACAATTGAACTCTCTCCGCTCGTGCTAATGAAGAAACCCCATGTTTCTTGATTCATGATTAGCAGATAGATGTTACCTAACGCTTGCAGTACCTATTTGAGTCTGGCTTTTAATAAAGTGCGTCACACTACACTACTACACCAAGACGTAAAAGATTGTATCGAGTTACAACTTATATAACTATAATATAATATAAGGTATTGTTGGGGATACGATGCGGGGAAGACAAAATAACCAAAAATTAATAATCATTTGATCATAAGCATGAATCGTGGTAAGGCACTTCCTTTGTTTCCACAGTACAAGACAACCATGTCCTTACTCGTCGTGGGCCTTCAATTCTGGTCTCATTGTTCTGAATAAACTTAATATGTTTACAGAATTCTGTTAATGCATGGTTTAACCAATTCGTTTACCTGCAGGAGCTTAATCGTAAATTTAATATCTTTTTCGATTTTATTCAGAACACGGAACTAGCCGTTTAGCAATAACAGTAAGATAAAACCAAAACAGTGTCTGGCAGAGGTCAGAAGGGTTGGAATGAAAATGAAATGAATTTATTCCAATCCTATTTTGTCTGAGGACTTGCTACCTGGTCCAGGTAAAAAGATTATTTTTTGTTCGAACAAAGTACCTATAGTTAGACATGCATAAGAGTCAAATGTTCCCTTTCTCGTCAAAAATTTAGGAATACTTGTTCGCCAAAATTTTTAGAGAAAATAAGGAAGAAATGTTCTAGAAATGTTGTAAACAGATCTGTGAATCATCGTACTTAAATCCTTTACTTCAAACTCTTCAGGAAAGCTATTCCACTCTAGTAGTGGTGAATGGGAAAATGACAAAATGTTTAAGAAAACAAAGTAGTATAAATGGATGGGATTTATGGCCACAAGGCCAATTCAAAAACTAAGAAGCTCTGCAAAGTAAAAGCAAGCCATTTGTCCAGAGTAATCCCCAGATTTAAATTTTTGGCATAAACACAGTCAGGCATGACTAACAATAGGTAAAGGAGTATAAGCTAACAGCCTGAGGGAACGGAGAGTGGGTTTATCGCATTTTTCCTCAATGAAAATAAACAAATAATTTTAGCGCTTACTTTTCAAACATTGAAAGCTCTGTCGTATGAGTGGGCACATGATCAGCTACTCACTTCGTTTGCTTTTATACTGACCCAGCTTTCACCCTAAAACTGTTTTTCAACAACACAGTTAATGTGTCTGTTGAACACATTTAAGACTACATCGAGTAACTTTGTAGCAAACCAATATTCCAGTTCGGCTGTAACACCGCTATGAAGCGTATTAGCGTATAGTGGGCGAAATAAAGTGGGCTTGCAATAGCAAAAATCGCATACTGTGTACTTTACTAGACGAAGAGAGTCAAGATTCTGTTTGAAAATACATAATATGCGTACAAGGAATTCCTCTAAGGCTTTTCTGGAGCAACGATACAAACTTAGGTCTACTTGGAATACTTTTGACTTGGAATGTTTGGTAATTATACATTAGAAAGGTATAAGTATTGGCATAAAACTGAAATTGGATAGGTAGTAATGTACACTGCTTAGTGATATGTCAAGCCAAAGACTTTCTTTTGATATTTGCAAAATGCTATATCTTTGATATTTTCACTCCATTCAACTCCTCCCCTTCATCATCATGCAACTGACAACCTAGTGGTGGGTAGTTAGGGTTTTATGCATGTTGTATAATAGTTCTTCGCAAATCCTATTAATAGCAAACTATACCAGTATGAAGAGATGATAAATTGCTTAACTGTCCTTCCTAATGCGTGCAAGTTTAATACAAACTTTTTATCTGCTGATCTTAGGCAGCTTTACCCAAGCGGTTTCTGTAAGTGAAAGCACACCAAACATTTATTATCTATTGAAATTCTATTGATCAGGTGAAAGTTTTGCCATTGTTTCCAATTCCGTGATTTAAACAAAAGCAGGAGAAACTAACGACGATAATGGGAGAAACTTGAAATGTATCTTGAATCGACATGATTTTGAAGCATAGATCTATCCCGTTTTCTCAGCGGGGAAACTTCTCTAATAAAATTACATCATCCCCAGACTAGCGTGTCCAATTACAATAATAGCAGTTTGCTAACCACTTACAAATACTCATTTATCTTTGAATGTTCTGGAAACCAAGCGCTCTCATTAGCAATAGCTTTACATTTCTTTTTCCTTATCCCCGCATATAATATGTATATAAGGCGTGTTTAATTTGTAATGGTTGAAACACGTTAACACTTTTGTAGTTTCTTTATTAGCATGAAGATTTCTTTCAGAAAATACGCGCGTCGTATTTGCAAAGTTTTTGGTGATGGATTGAGAAACTGAATCTATTTATGACTGTGCATACAATTACTACTATACTGATACTGTGCTATATTTAAAGTAAACTCTTGTATTGGGAAAATAAAATAACAAAAATGGTATAACAAAATTGTACATATACGTGCATGCAACATATGTGGTGCTTATAAATTTACTTTCACTTTAAAATGGCATCTTGCATGCATTTTGTACATTACATTAAATAATATCTTACTTTGTACCTCTGTAGGTATACAGAAACAAGGACGGTATTACGTCTTGGCGTAAATCTTGAAAGTTGCTTTGAATAAAAATGAGAGTTTATGGGCACGTACTTTCCCTTTTATGCTTGATTTATGAAAAGGAATAGGTAATAATATGGCGAAAGATAATACTATCCATTCATGCAAACAAAATCGATTTTTGACAGTCTATATTTTATAGGTTAATCTAAAACGGTAAAAGTCAGGCCACTTCAATCACAGAAGTCTGCAAAAAAAAGTTTCGTGATCTTTATTGGATGCAAACTACTTAAAAGGAAAACGCTGTGTGGCATGAGTTCATCAATGAGGCAAACTGCTCATTTGAGTAACTGACGTCACCGTGGGTTATTCAAGATTAAACATAGTAAGTGAATGTTATAATCTTGTTTATATAAGATTTCTCTTACGTGAATTCTACCTAACCAGTCAATTTTTGGTAACTATTGACTATAGCAGTTCCGTTATTTCTATTTAAAGCTATTTAGAAATTTACTTTAGCTATTTAGCTTGTACTTATCCATTAACAAAATCGGTCGTAATACGGTTTTGCTCTCCGTGTAAGTGATAATACAGAGGCACAAACTACGAACACCGAAATAGTTCATCAAAACATTCACCAGCCTCTTAAAAAACGTATACACTCTCTTCTTTAAACAAGATAATGTGTGAATACTGTAATGAAAATGAAAGTGTTTAAGCAGTCACTGAAACGGAAGCAATTAAACGTTTTACATGATTGCCATGATGCAATAGTTATGAAAAAGATAATTGTAAACTTGGAACTCTCAGTAACCAAATCATTCAATGGTCGTAAAAGTCGTTTACCTATGTACATTTATACATGTTTATATTGCAATGTGTGAGCAGAGGACCAACGACCGAAGGTTCTTCAAAGATTACATAGCACTAGTACTAGTTCTATGAACGTTTCAATAGAACTTGTGGATGAACAAAAAAGCTCCTACTGGGCATCTTCATTGCTTTAGTGAATTGTTTTCACTTCATTGCAAGTAAACTATGTTGTGTAACCCTGCCAACTACTAACGAAAGCAACACTTGTTGTTTTTAAAAAGCACAACCGTAAAAGTTCCGGAAGATACTGTAATATATAATTAGGCATAGCCCAGTAATTTTGTTATTGCAAAAATTGCAACGGGTTCGCGTAACGATTCCAGACAAACTTATAAGGCTACAAAGATGTATTTGTACAGGCAGATCGATGCACAAGAGATTCGTATTCATGTCAAGTAACTAGTAGCTTCCTCCGTCCATTTCTCAAGGGTTTGCTGTAAGAATGAGAAAATCCCTGAACTTATGTTTGGCACACACACGTATCTTTACTCTGCATGACACACATTTGCCAAGAGAAAATAACATTTTGATGAAGATGGCTAATGAAGTGAGAGGAATCACTAGTAATAATACAGAAGATTTCCTGTACATACCAAGTTGCGATTTGATAAAGACCTTCTCAATTATTTCTATTAACAATAAACTCTTTCGTCTCACGGCTCATTAGATGAAAACAGACATTTTGTCCATCTCTCAGTACCTAGTGGAGAAGGACAACCTTTATGGTTCGTCTGTGGAAAACTTAGTTCTAGCAAGAGAGTATGACCACAGACAAAAATGTTCGTTTTGGAATAATATTATGCTTTTCTCAAACTGTAAATAAATAAATGTTTTTGTATGAGCTGTTTTATCTTCTGTTTCATAAAGGAAAGTCTAATATTTGGAAGAGCTTTGGGAGAAAGAAAATCCGATAACTTTTGAAAAAAGATCATTTTAATGCTCATAAAAGTAAAATGTTGAGTGAGTGATGAATTATACATCAATTCATCGAAACACACACAAACATTACCGGTGTATATGTACGGTTTTGCTTCTTGATGACGGATGTGAAATGAAGTGAGGATCTTTCAACCTTGGACTTCTAAGCTATTTATTTATTGGGTGTTTTCGGTGGTTCCTTTTTAGCTTCCATGCATACATGAGTGCAAATGGTCCTTTTTCATATAAACTGACGTCGTTGTGAGACTTTCAATACTTTCAAAAGGATCCTTGTTCTGAATACCGACAATCAACGTATCACTGTCTGTCTACAAAGTAAAATGCTTATACGTATAGAGCGTGTAAACTCGATTTCGATACACATATAATTTGCCTATGAAGTACTTTTCCCATGTCAATACTACTTACAAATCGAAATCTTGACTTGTCTTTCCAAATGATATAAAGGGAACAATACTACGGTATTACGGTTTATATAAAATATAAGCGAAGAAAGCAGGGCATTAAATGGGACGATACGTTACGTTTCATCATCATCTCCACTTACATCAACCTCTTTCTAATACAGGAAAGAAAAAAGATTGCTGACGGCATGACTGAAGCGTGGGTTCTTCTCACGATAAATCCTGCAGACAAGATGACAGATAACATTGAACGTGTTGAATAAATTGTAGTAGGATGGGAACAAAACGAGAGAAACATTTGTCCGTAAACGTCGTGTAGTGGTCTCAGTTCCCCATACAATATTTGAAAAATAAATGTCTCGTGCAAATGATTGAATGCAAGTAAATGCACGTATTTTTTTAGTTAACTAGCATACCAATCTTCTCAATCCAAGAAAGCATTTCATTCAAGATGGAACACTTTCTCTCCAATTTTTGTGCTGACCATATCACATTACTCATGGATCACGTACATCTATCGTACATCACAGGAAGGATGACAATGCAGTTCACTCCAAGTAAGCAAACGTGATTCAGAATCGTAGTGTCGAGAGATTGTAGTTGGCTTTCGGGAAATTGAACAGACAATAGAAAAGTGAACAAACTAACAGAAAGCAAGAGCAAAGTAGAAACTTTCTAGAACAAGAACAAAGAATTAAAAGCTCTTCATTCCGACTGGAAGATAAGTGATGCCTACAAGCCACGAACCTAAATTAAATGCTTCTAAGGTTTTCACTTTCATCGGACCCTTAACTGTCATTTTATTCCGAAACAAGACCGTGCTCGCATAATGGGGCAATATATATATACTCCTGGGACAAATCATTTCGCGCTTGAGTGCGAAAAAAGGCAGCGAATGATGAAAGCGGAACACTCAACTTAGTCAAGAGAATTTCGGTTTGAGAGTAATAACTCTTGAGTACCACAGCCAACTAGGCTTTATGATAATAATATTTTTGGATTTCTTACTCGGAAACAATAACACGACCTGAACCTGACCATGAATGTAGACCACGAGACCCGGTACTTGTTTCCCTGCTCCTTAGAGTATAATTTTAAACCCTCCTAAATTAAACAAGTTTATGCTTCGCTTTTCATTAAAAATCATAAAACTATAACTAATTCCACATCTTCATAATTTAAACTGAAAATGTCTTGCTTTTGCCTTCAATAGTAATTTTAAATAGATTGTAATATATATGGTACTGTTGCGAATTTCCCTTCAAACGTGAAAGTAAAATCTCAAAGTGGCATTATACTTTAGCTTAGACTCATTTTTTTCAAATAACGGAGCACTTTTGTAAATCTTTTCTTAAACATCTCTAAACCTTTGAAAAGAGAATTTTAGATCTAACTTCATAGCTTTTTGTCGACAAAAAGTTGGAACCGGATGTACGTCAGATTGTTTCAATATTGATGTAGAGTTGTTTACAGATTCCAGATTCAACACGCTCGAATGATTCGAAGAAAGAACTTTGACTACTGTTTCGTGTGGAAATTTCATGTACCATTCTGCAATAGAGAATATCAGCTTTCACTCTAAAAGTTTCACGTCACGTTGTCGTCAGAGGTTTACTACGTGTAGTGCCTTCAGAAAGCAAGTTAAAGAACTTTTACAAAAATTTTATGTAATCATCATTTTCATTACCTTTACGTAGTTTTAACCTAATGTGTACAATATTATACAGAAGCAACAAATGCTACATTAGGGAAAAATACTCAAACCCCCATTTTATAAATATGCCCATTTATTTGTTTCAAACAATGGTCATGACCATGCATAGTCAACCTAATGCGAAAAACAACGCAATTGCAAGTTTGAAGGAACTAAAGCTAAGAAGGCTACAAGAGCCCAAAATAATAATTGGTTTCAAGTCTCAGGATATTTTACTATCTTATCTCCCATGTGTATGGGTTTGCATATTTTATCGTTTACAAATCGAAGTTGCAAAACAATACTGTTGATGTATGAACTTAACCTGGTCAAATTGGACAGGATGTGGGGAAAAATACTTTGTAAAAGATACAACTTTGTTCAAGTGAAGCTACAAACTGTTGTTTCATAAAAATATGACGACGATTATTCAAACAGATTATTTTCTCTTTATGTATAAATGTTGCCCGTTACATGTAACTTGATATTGAAAGAGAAAATAATGCATTCAAATTAATTCTTAAAAAGTGTCTTTTCAATGAAATACAAGCTCAATATCACTGGTAAAATTAATTTAACTTTTAGCTGTGACATAACAATCGAATTTAGTTCGTTAGCACGAGGAACCCTTGTTTCATGGTCAATAAAAATAGAAATCCATATAATAAGAACCTGAAAGCCTATAAAGAAACTAGAAGGACTTACCAAGCATTTTCAATACTCTCTGCTGGCCAACTTCCCTCTTGTGATTGCTGAGAGACTTCCGAAGACGAAGTTTGCTTTCTTTCACATTGCTCGCATTTCGAAGAGTTAATCCAATGAGACAGTACAGTACAGTGATGAGTATCATAGGGGCGACAAAAAACACAAATGTTGCTAATTCAAGGGAGTGCTTTATGATGGGTTCCGATTTTGGCATACAGAATGTGCTTGTCCGGTTATTTGGTCCAATTGCGCCTTTCACGACCCCAAAGTGCAAAGCCTATAAATGATAGCAAAAACAAATGTAAATAAATTTGTAAACATTTTCCAATGGAATTACTTCCCTCCCAATGTCATACAAGCACGTACGTAACATGACCTCATGACCAATAGAATGATATATACAAAATGATACGTTATGCGGAATATAAACATAATATTTATAATTTAAGAAAGACAACATTGTAGGAATGTATAGCGATTCAAGCGTACATTTAAATTGTCATGTTGAAGCATATCACAATGTCAATTTAAAACAGAAAATTTGAAAGGTTAAAAGTAATTGAACTGGAAACAAAAATGTAGGTCATAGGCTTGGATCTTTGATCTTACATATAATTCCTAAAACCAATATACTTTGCCTTCCAATTACAAAGTCACAGTTTTAAAAATGTAGATGTTGTGTAGTTGTGTTGAATGTTGACAGTACATGTCATTCTCATTGTCCATTAGAATATTGTGTATGTGTGGAGATCTCGTTTCGGACTGACCTTTACTTTGACCAGAACACTCACATAAATTCACCGGCATGATCGACTGATATTTTGCAAATTTTCACAATTTTCTGGTTAATTACTTATTGGCCAGATGCATAATACCACATAATTAATCTAAGTCTTCTCTGAAAAGCACAACAAAAAACCAACCCTGAATATTATGTTGATGGTTGTAGATCTATGTTGTTTCTTTATAAAATTTTCAAAGACAGGAAACATTGAAAAATGAGCCGTGTAAATTGCTACGAAAAAAATATTGTGTATTGTATACATTTTTATGCTTCCAAATTCTAAATTGCCAAGTATGTACCTATACTTTTAAAAAAGCTAACTCAGTTTTTATAAAAACCAAATGAATTAAAAATCAGCTCTGAGCCCTGTATAGGTTTAAACTTTTCATAGTTTTGTTTGTATTCTTCACGCTTCAAATAGCTTATGCATTTCTAGACACTAGGCGATTCGCTTCCTTTTCACGATTCCAATTTTACTAACCAGAAAGAAACCACTTACTCATCCGACTCACACGGTCGCTTGACGGTTTGTGATTCATCTAACTGGAAGATCTGCTGGGTTTTGAATACAAAAACTGAAATATTGTACACGTGAGGAGAGAATTTTAAAAACATTTCTCCCGGTGCTACCTGCTTTTACTAGGCACAGCAATGTTTGAAACAGTTGAGTTATCTCATTTTTCATAACCTTAAGTACATACGCACGCATTTTTTACTATTTCGTTTCGTGCCGTAAGCGCTGAACACATTTGACCGCAAATTTTCCACAAACATGCTATAATGTATTTGCTTCCCCACACAACTACAACTACGAGAGAAAATGCTTCTTTTGCTCAAAAGTAATAGCATTTGTTGCTCTCAAGTCTCAAATTAGTTTTAGAACAACTGAAACCGCTAGAAATTCTTTAAAGATGGCTTTAGTACGTTTTCAGTCATAAGTTCTAGCTTAAAGGGCACAATTGCCTTGTTCTTATTTTGTTTTCATTACAATATATTCCCCAAAACTTCCTCTATATTTTATCTAGTAATTACATAAACGAGATATTTACGACGACATTGCTTGAAATTTGCAATTGCATAAACATGAGGTTGTATATTTTACTGTCTTAGCAAAAAATGTCAACATTGTAGCTAGTAATAGAACACTTCATTTTTGGCCCTCTCGCATAGTAAAGATGATCTGAATATTTTAGACGTTGTGAGGAGTTAATATGTATTTTGAAGTCCTTCTCTGACTTGGCAGCGTAGTAGTTTTCAGTGACACTATTTCCACTGTTTTTCTCCCAATCATAATGCATGAAAATGTCAGCTCACGTCAATTCTCGGCATGGTATTCCTAATAATTGGAGCCTCTAATTGGCGAAAATGCATTGAAGAACTGATACAATAACTGCTTTACACTTAACCAAGTGTTAAAATGTGCAACAAAAGTTGTCAAACAGACCAAAATTGAAAAAAACGTGTATCCCACACTGATATAATTGACATTTGAAACAACTATAATGGAATAACAAGTATGCCACATAGAACTTGATATGAACTATGAACCAGCAATGTTCTGAATGCTCACATCTGTCATCCTTGCCTTTAATGCACTTCTGTTTTATAACTTTCCTGGTCTTCATAGCTTTGACACGTGACAGAAAAAACAGAAACAATGTCAACGGGCATGTGATACCAGTTATTGTAGTCTCAGCTCATGTGCCCGTATGGCACTACGGCCTTTACTATGATGCTCATAATAATTCGCCATTGTGGTATAGTATGCCTAATGTTCTACGCGCTCAGAGCCCAAAAGCAAAGAAAAAAGATGATAATCTCGATCTTTATTGCATTTACGACAAACTTTCTTTTGGACCACGAAATATACTTTATGAATGTAAAGAAGCTCTAAATTGCAATAAACCTTTCCATATTGCCACAAGAACATGACCCTCTGTTTGTATCTAGTGACGGGTTTCACTCAATTATTGCTTTCGGCTCTTGATAAAAATAACATTGTGGTGAAAGCCCTTCACTCGGCTCGAACGTACAAGATAAACATTGGGTGTGAGAAAAAGTAGGCAAGCTGTTGCGTTTTATCCCTGGTATCTATATACGGGTCTCGTTTTTATCAGTCACCGTCTGCCTATCTTTCAGCTCTAACATGCATACTCAGCTCAATACCCTTTGTTGACTGTTGTCTGCTACTTTTTACAATCATCTTCTGCCCTTTCTATAACTTTCTCCTTTCATGACTTGTGAGCATTCAGCTTGATTTTTTTGTTTGCCAACACTCAATTTGTCCGACTGTTTAGCCAAAAAGCTCATGATATATCCTTGCTTCAATCCCACGCATTCTACAAGAGCTGTCTGTCTTTATATCTTGAGCTGATACGGTATCACCTTACTCAAAAGCAGTGCAATTTTTCCTTGGCTCATTAATTTCACATTTCCGTGCTGCTCGTCGTACTACCTGATACACTAACACAAACCTACTTCAGTGTCATCATAACCTCACATGGCTTAGTGTTACTCGACTTCTCATTAAATGGGGGAGTTTTTAACTGTGTATCCAATTGCATGAAAAATAATAGTTATCGAGTAGGGGTCAGCGTAGCATCTGTTTAGAAAAACGTGACTGCTTAAAGTGCATACTTTCGTCCGTTGCTCTTACATACAGCAGTTTGAAGCAATCAACCATGCGCTCACTTCATAGCTCTACATACAGCATCCTTTTGCCCTACAATCAAAACAGTGAAGAAATTTAGAAGACAATTCGCAAAAGCACTCCTGGTTATACTCACACACATGTTAATTTGAGAACTTTTTAATCTGTATGTACCGTTATTTCTAGGTTTTTTAAAACCACAGGAGATTTAAACTGACCTTATTATTGTTATTGTTGTTACCTTAAGCGCATATATGGACGGTTTGTTATGTCACCTACTCATTGGTTGATGCAATGCTAAACTTTCAAATCAGGAATTAATGAAATTCCTAATATTATGGTAGAAAACTTTGTGTTTTATTCGTGCGTTCTCTTCTCAATCTTTTATTTGACAAGTTGTTACAAGCCTGTTATTGTTGCCTAATGTTATTATTAAAACGTTTCCTATTACGTAGTACAAATTTTGGTACAAATACGACACATATTGAAGTGTATGGTGTTGCTTCTATTGAGCCAATACAGTGTTGTACGTCAAGCTCCATTACTGACGTTTCAAAAGAAATTTAAGCTTTCACCGTTCTGAAGCTTGGAAAACAACTTCTATACATAATGTATTATGTATGCATTAAAGTCTACAACTGTGAAGTATTTACATGCACATTAATATAACTGCAGCAAGAACTAGGCTTAATGGTTTCACTACAAAATTGAGTCTTCATGTGGTATTGTGCAGGTTAGGACAGACGGCTGACATAACATGAAAGCCACCAGTTAGTAGTAGGGTGTTCCGTATTTAGTGACAAAAACGACATGGTACAGTGCTCGTTTTCATTCTTTTCCTTCACGGGGTAACTTGAGACACCCTTTATTTTTGTATGTTGCTTTCTTTCTTTTTTTCTCTTTCTCTCTTTAATTTATTTTTGGCTTTCCGTTCTGTCTTTTTGTCTCATTATTTTCTATAATAAATGACATAACCGTTTTGTATCGCCAAAGAACAGATGCGACCATGTAAGCTTTAACAACATCAAATTTGTGCTTTTTGTAAAACAAATTTTTGTTCTGGGACGTGTTATCCTATGCGACGTGTAAGCGGAAGTAAATGCTCTCTTTTGGGACATGAAATATTCATTTCCTCAATGAGTTCTTTCAGTAAACAAACAATGTATCTGGAGAATGATTTGGAAAACAAAACATGTCAACTGTCATTACATCATCGATAAATACATTATTGATGTGTTGTGTGAGCACATTCAAAAAATGATCCAGAAATAGGTTTTCTTTACAGCCAGTCAAGTAGACTCTACAATGACAACATTATGCCTCAACATCGAATTGTGCCATTAAATTTTTGACTTGTATAAATGCACAGTTGATCGCATGAGAGAACACAAACAGTAGAAAAGGATTTGTACTTATAGACTAAAACGTCAGTTAAATGGATGAAATCGACATTTAATATGTATACAATTGGGTGGCGTTTTAACACTCCATTATTTTAAATAAAATTTGGTTTTCTCAAATTCATGTTAAATAGTAATTACTAGATAAACTGCATACATCAGTGTTTATAATCTCGAAACCTCTGTGCATGAAAGTAGCGGAAGTAATGTTCATATTTTACTTCTCTGTGGAACTTAAACAACAACTAAGTCAGAAACAGGTTTGTCATTTGGTTTTGGAACTATGTTATCGTTATCAGTGCAAGAACTTCATTTTCACCAAATAAGAACACTTTCATCATCTAGTTTTTTATATCCTATCGAAGAGAAATTATTATATATTATGTATTATAACTTGTCCACATTATGATAGTGCTTTATGTTTATATGTAATAGTGAAAAACCTGTATTGTCACATATATTTTTTATCAACCTATGAGAATGTATTATACATGATAGTTCTCTGCAATTTTTGTATTGTATGAATTTTGCATGACGTTTGGCAAATCATTTTAAACTCCACTGCAACTTCAAGCATGATAGTATAAAGATACTATCATGAAAAGTTGAATCAAAACTTCCAAGCATGCAAACGCAAGTTTCTGGATACCGATGATGCTTTTCATGTTTCGCGAGTTATTGTTTTAGGGCAAGAACAAACGGGCAAAAAGAATTTGGCTGGTTGTAGACATTCGTTATTAATCACTGTTGAATGCTTGTGATGCAAATTGTTTAATATGTAATGCTTTAGAAATTGTACGTATTGCAGTTTAAACAATCACAATATTCAGTATTACATACTATGTTTATCATGCTTGTAGAATACATTTGATTTATGTGTATGAATTGTGACTGTGACAATTTCTTGTCTTTCTTTCCATATTTTACTACATCCACTTTCTCAAATACTTTTTTGCCTTCTGCGCAACAAAAATCATGAAGTGTGAGTGCATTTTTAAACAACTGTTTTATGCATTTTATTAAGTATTGCAAAATACTTAATAAGATTGTGTTCCGGCCGTTTGGCCGTCCGGCCGTCCGGCCGTCCGGGAGTATGCGTTTTTCTCGGAGATGGCTGGACCGATTTCCGCCAAACTTTGCAGAAAGGTAGTAGAGGTACTGAGGATGAACACTAGTGAGTTTGACCCGGATAGGTCAACTCTAGGTCAGAGGTCACAGCGATTTCGAAACATTTTATAAAGGAACATATGGTGTATGACACATGATTATAGATCCATTTTTGACCAAACTAACGAATCCGCTGTTCGTTTGTTAAAATTCGAATCCGAAGGGCCTTAAATCAGGACCTTAAAGTTCGAATTTGCAAAAATACGGAATCTATGCTGTGCGACACATGATTTTAGGTCAGTTTTTGACCAGGATTACAAATATGAGATCCGTTTGTTAAAATTCGAATCCAAAGGGCCTTAAATCAGGACCTTAAGGTTCGAATTTGCAAAAATACGTAATCTATGCTGTGCGACACATGATTTTAGGTCAGATTTTGACCAGGATTGCAAATATGAGATCCATTTGTTAAAATTCGAATCCGAAGGGCCTTAAATCAGGACCTTAAGGTCCGAATTTGCAAAATTAACAGGTCTATACTGTGCGACACATGATTTTAGGTCAGTTTTTGACCAGGATTGCAAATATGAGATCCGTTTGTTAAAATTGGAATCCGAAGGGCCTTAAATCAGGACCTTAAGGTCCTGATTTGCAAAAATACGGAATCTATGCTGTGCGACACATGATTTTAGGTCAGATTTTGACCAGGATTGCAAATATGAGATCCATTTGTTAAAATTCGAATCCGAAGGGCCTTAAATCAGGATCTTAAGGTCCGAATTTGCAAAATTAACAGGTCTATACTGTGCGACACATGATTTTAGGCCAGTTTTTTACTAGGATTGCAAATATGAGATGCGACTGTCTTTAAAGTTGTTTAAGATTGCTAATAGCCCCCTATATACCCGTGGCAATACTTAATTTGAGTTTTGTAAAGTTTATTTGACAAGGAGTGTACTGAAAATGGCTAATAATAGCTATATTCGTATCTTGAGATATTTTAATTTATACTAAAATGAATATAATACAACGAGGGTATTTCAGAATTAATTTCAAAACAATCCCGACATTTCGATCTTTCCTAAGGCCAACATCAGGAGGGGTTATTAAAAGGACAATTGACAGTATAATATGTTTCTATTTTGGCAAACAATTTACTATGTTTAGAGTTTTAACTCTCTTCGACAGGAAGCGAAAAAGTTTCTTGTTGCAATAATAGCAATATTGATAAACCAACGATTTAAACTAAATAGTGATAAATATTTAATTGGACCCAAGTGGGGGCATGGCGAAACAAGCCTTGATTGCATTCATACAATCACTTGATTGCTTGCTTGAACGTTGACTAGTTGACTAAATATTGCACAAAATAAAAAATCTGAATTCTGTGTCTTATAAACGACTGAGAAAAATGTTTCCATCCATACGGTTATCGATGCACTACGCATCATTGTGTGCAGTGCAGATTTTAAGACAGTACAGTAAAAGTGCGCAATCCCGTGCAACTCCGTTTATGTTCCAAGATAAATCTTGAAGAGTCGTAGAAAATCAGTTTTTAATAATAGACCATCTCACAAATCTCACTACTCTAAACAACTAGCTTCAGGATACGAGACGTTATCGTTTATTTATTCTTCACATTCCATAGCCAGAATGACAGAGGCACGCAAATTCTTGTATGGACTAGTCAATTTTCTAAAGTGTAACTTTTCGAATGCAACGTCGGAGAAAATTTTGTGAATGTGGTAGGAATCTGGAAATGGTTTCATGATTGCTGAAACACCTAATGACGGGATATGCGTCAATGTATATTGGATACAGTATATACATGAGGCTATTGTGTGGGTTATGTGAGTTTCCTGTTATCCAGAATATGTATACTTAATGGTATATCTTTATTTTAAAATGACAATCATCTCATCAATAGAGTCAAACAAAAGCCTTATGTAAGCGCAAATTGCAATTCGGAAACGAAAACAATGCCTGTGAAAAGCATTCCCCTCCGAGCACAAACTTTATGTTTCAACTCGAGATTTTCATCACATACATAAACCGACTTGAATGAACGTATTCGCATCGTTTATCAATCATAATAAGTACATGTATACCTATTTACATAACACATTGCCATAATTTTGTGGAAGTACGGATATGAGTCTACTTGTTGTATATATATTATGTTAATGGGATTTCTATTTGATAAATTGAATACTTTAAGGCAAGGTATAGACCGTCTCTTTGATACTTTTAAACCTCATTTATCTAGTTTTTACGTAAATTTTAGTACTCTCAGTGGACAGTATCCGCCGCACTTTACCTATGGATTTGTTGAAACCACGGGAGATGTTAGGACAAGGCGGTTTTCCCATTATCTGCTGGAATTATCATTTTTGGTTTCAAACTTTAGATTTGTAATAAGGAAATATTACCATTAAGCATGTAAAGATAAAAATATATCACACAAGAGAATAACGTTCTAATGAATTGAATGAAATCTGGGAATTCCAAATTAAGAAAGTTTCGAAGAATCGAATTACACGATCATTTGAAAAGTGGAGCTATTATGGACACATCTGTTGTAGTTGTACGATATAATTAAACGAATAATTACATATAATATACCTTGCGTAATAAAAGTTTAAATATTGGCCCATTTCCCCAAAAGTGAAAATACATCCAGCCAAAGTCCAAATGATTTTCACCCACGCGGCTATCAGTAAATAGCACGATTTAAATGCGCACCTGCTGTCCTTGTAGTAGTAGGCATTAATAACTGAAAGAAATTTACATTAATGATCGAGACTACCACTATTACTACTCAAACTAGTAAAACCAATTTTCGAGTTTAAACAAGATGACCGTGACCCATCAATACAGAATTAGTTTTCTTTGTTTTCATTACTTATGTAAACATAAATAAATTAGTAAATACATATTGGTGTTCACTGGAGAAATTACATATTAGAAAGTATGTGTAAGACCCTGACGTTATTAATTTAATACAGTTGTTTTCAGGTTTCACTGAACATTTGCTTTTAGAAGAAAGTTGAGTAAAAGTTAGCTGTCTTTGGAACAAATAACGTATAGGTAGCCGAATAATTGTAATAGATTAAGGTAGATTAAGATCAGACAGAACTCAAAATTTGTACGTTATTACTATAACGGATGGTGAGAAACATCAGAAACACATTTCACTATTAAAATTTTGTTACATCTAATTCTTTGAGTTCTTTTATCTAATTTAAGGAGTTATGGCTGTCTTGATGAAATAAAGAAATTAGTAGCACATAAACGTTTTGGCTCTTGGCTACATATTATTGGTTTCTTATTAACGTGCTCCCATCAAAAGAACACACCAGAGTTTCAAAACATGTTTTTTAAACCTTTATGGAATGTATATTATTATTTTCATATTCTCATTATAATTTTAGAGCTTATACGCTTATAACAAGCAAAGAAAAAAGACTGTATAGCAAGTTCTAAATTAACATAAGAATAATCTCAGAATAATTCACAAATTCTAACGGTAAACTAGACCAAAGAATATGATTCTGTGCGTCACAAAAATAATATAATAAAGCAAAAAACAATATCCACGCGCAATAGTTACAAACGAAAAATGAAAATATTTTATTTTACTGAATCAATTAGACTTCTTAAAAGTGATGGAGCAATGCGTACAATAACTTGTGGATTTTGAAAACGGTTACATTTACATGATATTTTTATATACTACTTTAACCACCACCTTTGATATAAGCATGGCTATTTGTTATAATACGTAGTACCTGGGTCATTGACTTTTATATCAATCTCAATATTTTTGTATTGAGTGCAGAATTCACCTTTCCAATGAGGAAAAGAAAATATGCCTGTCAAACACATTAGAGATCAAAACTCGAAGCTTTTTCGCTTTTCAATGCAATTGCAATAAAAGGCAAAAACCTTCTTTTAAACTGAACGTGTGCTAATACTTAATACACTTTCAAGTATTTACATCTTCATAAAAAGCTGAAGTTGAAAAGAGGGCAACTTGAAATTCAAATAGGCAATGTCTACTTTCGTAACACTTTGTTGCACGGTTTTGCGCGTTATTTCCAGAAAATAGAAGTTTTCTATGCCACAAAACCTTTTTTCAAAGACAATTCTGCAGTATATACCGTCGTTTTACTGACTTAAGTGATAGGACGCGTGACGCCTCTTGTTGTCTTTAGAGCTGATGGCTGTTTTTATGTTTCTTCACGCTTATCTCTTAAAATGAACTCTGAAAATAGTCCTCCACAAACAAAAGTGTTATATTATTGCCAACGATGAACGAGCTTGTTAACTTTAATGAAAAGTGTTGCAAACTTTTTCATTCTTACGAGCTTTTTATTCAGTGAATTAAAATGGTGAGGGAAGTAAACATGATAGAATCATATAACGCAGATGGAGAATGGACCTGGGTTTCGTTGGAACTGGTGTGTGGGCAATGTAGGCGACTCCCTTTTTAGCTTGAAATTGCTTTTATTATGTCAATTAAATCAAAAGAAGACCTACATACATAATTTGATAAAGCAATAGTTTTTTATGGTGATGGTGGAGCATTTGTAGGAAAGCATAACAGAACGCGTAAAATGCCAGCCTTCAGGAAAGCAAAAACACATCAGGCATTTAAACGCATGATTATGACGAGTTCTCTCACTCATACAAATTATCAAAATAAACTTATGTCGTAGGTCGTAAAATGCTACAATAATTGCGACATCATTGCGATATCAACTTGTCGCACCCACAATTATGTATCTCTGGTCTTGTGGTTATTTTCCACTATGGATGAAAGAATACAAAAAGTTCACTGAACGTATTCGTTTGCTGTTTCCAGCCATTAGATTTGTATTGTTACTACATTCTTAATTTTTAAAATCGATTTAGTGGATATTTCATAAATATTTGAGATGACCATTATATTATAATGACGATTTTATAGAAAGAAACAGCAATGCGTACATGATAGATGTGGAATGCATAAAACGGTTGTTTTTCTAAAAGAAAGTCATAACAATAAAATTGTAAGTAGATATATTACTAACCTGAGGGACAGCCAGTGAGATGGAAATCACCCAAATGATAAGGATTTGCCGCACCACACGAGAGAGTTTGTTTTGCCATTTCTGCATCACAAAGGGTCGACAAATGGCCAAGTAGCGCTCAATCGTGAACGCTGTGATGGTAAGAACCGTTGCATTACTGGATGTTTCCGCAGCGAGTCCTCGACCAATGCAGAAATACTCGCCAAATATGTATGGATACCGCTTCCACATGGAGTACATCTCCACAGGAAGACCAGACAGAAGTAAGAGGAGGTCGGAGATTGCCAGACTGAAAAGGTAGTAATTGGTCGAGGTGTGCAAATAGCGAGATCGTACAATGACAATACAGGTGACTACATTTCCCAGCAGTCCAATTATGAAAATAATTACGTAGATCACTGTGATAGGAATTGTTATGTATAGAGAGTCCCGAACAGGAAAATACATTGCTAATGAAGAGTTTGCCGTATCGTTCATCAGATCGATCATTTGGTCAGTGGAAACTCCATCCGTATCCACTATAGTTGGGAAGATTCCAGTTGCTGATTCCGCCTCGTAATACTGCTGTGGGAAGGGAGAGGGGGAGGTTGTCACACTATCTATCACACCTGCGGCCATCGAAGCAACTGTATTAATAAGTCTTTCAGTTGCTTTTATCCCACCAGTACCGTCACCGATAATGGAACTGCTTTCACTGTCAAAGTGATGATGATGATGACGATGCCCTTTAGTGGTGCTCGCAGTTGTACTAGTTAAGAAGGCAAGTGCTGCTGTGGCAGCGTCTGCCACAATGTCCTCTAGTGCGGGTGGTGAAGGTGAAGAAGTAGGAGTTATTCCAAATCTCATCCTCGCACCAGACGACCATATTTCTGTTTCATTTTTTGCTCGCTCGCCATAAAACACCATTCGACCAAAATGATATTTGCTGGACCCACGCTCATTATTCTCAACGTCATCACTGAAGTACTTCACGTAACTTTCCACGTCGTTGTTTCCGCTTCCCATTAAGTACAAATGTAATAAATTCAAATCACTCACGCTGTTATAGTTAGTACCACTGTTTTTGCCTTTTTACCTTGCCCCAAAACTTGCTTTCAGGGACAACATTAGGGATAATCGGCAAAGAAAGTAGTTTTTTCTCGATGATTATTTGCTGTTTGTTTTTGCTTCCAAAAACAATGGACGAGTTGAGATATACGAGAGCACCTCCTCATGCCTTTCCCCTTGTGAAGAAATACATATTCCAAGGAGCTGCTACTTCTGCCACTTTAGATGAATTGTGAGAGCCACTTTAGGGATGGGAGAAGCCGAAAAGAGAAACAAAGAAAGAAAAACAATGGTGTCTGTTAGTCAAGTTTTGCAATTTGTTCTCATACTGCTAATATAAAGCTAATATATTACAGTGACATTCAAACGGAGGAAAGCGTGTGTACTTTAATGCTTTAGATAGCGTAATTTTGTTTTTCTGCCTGAGCGTCTTCTGAATGCATACAAAACTTCCTATTCTGTTTAAGTTTAGCAGCTAATTTTTCAAACTCCATGCTTTTTATTTCGTTCCCCTTTTTGCGTGTCGCACGAGAATCTATTTGGTGATAGTGGAATGAGGGCTTATATACATTCACACAACAGAAATCGCTCAGATAAATATTGTTCATTACCTACAGACAAACTTGTTATCATTTACGATACATTCAAAATATTTATACATTATAATATTGATAGTATCTGTCTTTTCAAACAAAATCAGCGTTATGAAAGAAGCGCGCATATAATATTAAACTGATTATCTATTCGTATTTTTAACCAAGGCGCAAAACATACAAATAGCCACTATTTTTTGCTTGTGTGAATGAGTTTTACAAGCGGATAGAAATAATAATGATTTTGTTCTCACACTTTGGGCATTAAACGATCTGTTTTATCTGTTGAAGAACAAACTTTTTCATGGGTTCACCCCTTATATCCTAATCAAATTGCCAGTTTTCGAGAGGCCAAATCTGACTTTTAGCGTAATATTGCGTAGCAATCACAAGGTGAACATTGAAAATTTCTGAAATGGAATAACACTTTCTTCTTTTATCGTGCTCCTCTGCTCCAAGTTACAAATAGCAGGTCAATTGAAAGGGGAACAGAGCACGAACAAAACTACATACAAACAGCATCGACGTGAACGAGCGTACCATTTAAACTTGGCTAAACAAAGCACTTTTTTGTTTCTTTGTATATTAGACTTTTCATGATAGAAGCTGTGATCGAGTATCTCTGAAGTATTTTTATACACTTCTGAGCTATATAATTACTGTCATTTCTTTACGAGCTATTCTTCATCACTAGTTTTATTGTATTCACGATCCATTCACACCACCACCGGAGCCTAGGATATCCTGTTTCTTGAGTACTTCTGTTAAGGGTGCAAGCGTCATAGTTATTTAACGCACTTGGAGGAGGGAGCCTCTCATTTTCCCTAAAACTAGTTCATTTTCTCCCTTTCTCTGGATTTGCTTGCACGTTTACTCCGGTTTTATTGCAAACAAAAGCACACGCTGACATTCGCATTGTATTGCTCTCCACGACATCCAGTAAACTTGAGTCTTGCCATTTCAATATTTTCAATTCATTCCTAGTAGCTTTTCAAGTAGAAATAGTAAAAGTATGCGCATATCAAACAGTAGGGTGTATAATTAAAGAGCACTTTAGTACAAAATGAAATACTTAATATTTTCCTGTTAGGTGCATATTATGCTTTTTTAAGAAACAGTTATAATGGAACAATAGAAAGAGTTGGTTACAAAAATGCGAGTTATGCTCGTATTGAGTCAACAGTAACTCAGTTCAAAACTCAACAACTTTGCTACACTTTTTATACGTGTGAGCAAATCACAAGAAAGTGTACCTACTATGCAAGAAGCCAAAATTAGGCGTTTCATTTCATGAGAAAACTTCAATTTACACGCTAATTCAAAATACAACGAAACGGCTCTTTGGTGGTACGTACATAAGTAATGCTATCAATAACTATAATTGACAAGTTGTAATTACTGCTGGTAATTTGGAAATATTGGCATGTTCTATTCTAACCACGATTCTTTTACGATGTAATGCTAGCCAAATTTTTAAAAGTGCAATCTTCACCATAATAATCTTTTATTGTTCTTATAATTTAACTACTTGATTTATGCTTGTCCAATTTAAGATTTCACTATTTTACTACCACACGCTTTGAAAATGAAATTGCAAAGTAGAACCACGTTGTATAAGGGTGGAAAGATTGGAATTACTGTACTGTTATTGTCGTTATGCTGCTTGCCAAGACGCATTTAAATTTCAACTGGAAAACAGGGTTAAATACAGATAGACACACACGCAAACACGTTGCACTCACACATGCACATATGGACAAATACATAATAGCAGTAATTGAAATGCAATGTTTTTATGGAATTAGCAAAGGATTTTGTTGTAAGTAAAAAAGTAGCTTTCATTATCCAGGCAATTAGCTTGAATTAGTTGGCCTAATACCATGAACGACAAACCTAGACATCCAGAGGCAGCAGAACCAAGAATAGGGCATGGGTCAAGTCATAAAGTGAAAAACTGACAATAATATCCTCCACTCTTCGCGTTGTTTTGAGACTTGGTTAAGCGTTATACTATCCATATGTATATACCCTATACTAATATTTGCCTGGGTTAAAAAGGATAAAACATTCCTCTTTACAGTAAAATTCACGACATTTCATGTTGTCTTATTTTTACATATAAATTCTGTTTTTTCCTCTTCTGCCCCATGCATATTTAATAGAGCAGGATGAAGCAGAGAAGTGAATGAATGATGATCAGAACATCGATATAAATACAGTGGTTGTTGCGCTACAAGTGGTAGTCTCCCTGGTTGAATTTGCCATTTAATCATGATTAGCCTGTTGGTGAAGATGATGATACTCATTTGCCACTAGTACTATCAGAAATTCATGAGCAACACCACTATACCACACAATAACCAAGTGACAATCCCTGAACCTAACCAGTTCCACACCACCAGCAGCATCAAGAAAAAGAAAAGAGAATACCTTCGTCAAGTAACTTAGCAAGCTTGTATGGTTAATATTGGCTTGTTCAGGCACACGTGACATGACTTACTGCTCCAGAAAAACAAGTTTATTCCAAAGGGTTTAGTTAAAAATACGCATATTTTATCTATACTATCAAATTTGTACATTAGTAATCAAGTGGCATCGTATAACATTATTACACTCACAAACAGACAGATTGAAGAAAGGGCATCTATATGTAAAAATTGCTGACATGTTTTACATTTAACATGTATGAATTTTTGAATGTAAAAATTAAATATTCGTGTTAACCTATAGTTTTTCAGAGATGATGATACTCCTGCTGCTGTAGGTATGCTTGAGCCGTGACCAAACCAGCTAAATTAACATGCCTTCATGTTCATCGTCATTTTTATGATGGTGCTGGTGGTATAGCCGAGAAAAATGTACACAATTCGGCATTCATCATGGCCCATTCTCCTACAAATAAACTTTGTTTAAATGGATACAATAACGTAATACCAATCGACAAGTTGGCAAACACCAGCCAGGCATTAGAAGATGGAAAAATATATTGGCTATCTAGTTATAAAAGCTAAATATTATAGACAAATTTTCATAATATAGTGATATAATGAAAGGGATACATAAAAGTGAACATAAAAAATAAAAGGCATGAATGTCGACGCTTTTCATAAAAACGAATCGTAACAACGATGAATCGGATGAGTGGCACATACAAAGAGTTATTGGTTTGCTTGAAATGGTCAAAGTAGAGCCGAAATTTGAAGACTTTCTGGTACATGCCACCAGCACATGTACAGTACATATTTACGAACGAAGTATTACTGCTTGGAGTAAAGTGTAAAAAAACATTTATTTTCTGTGCAATTATCGTGTAAAAGAACATCTTTAATGTACCCCATGTGCAAATAATGAAATTGATACTCTAACGGTCTATTAGCTAAGTGATCTATTAACTTTTTCTCGTACCTATTGCACACTTATGTTGGCGTAATTCCTTCCAGCTTCAACATATAACATGCGCGTTTTGTAGCACGGCTAATTCACTTTTGCTCCTTTATCACTTTGTAATAGAAACGCTGAGTCACCGTGAATGCTGGTGGTGTAGTGTGGACGGCTCGTTAAAACGAATGTCTAGTAATGGGAACGCGTAGTATTGATGCCTACATGCCTACTTAACTTCACTTTTACTTAAGATTAAACATTGCCGTCATTTGCCCCGAACATGCAAATCGGCAGACTGGTGTTGGCAAAAAAATGTTTCGCAAAAATCATGCATACAAAAAATACAATGCGATGGCCATTTGGCAAATGTTTACTGCTAAACCTGACATTCATGCACGGAAGGACACTGAGAGTTAATGAACTGGCATTTACCGTAAGTTTTGAAATTCGAATACAATTACGAGAACAAGATGCATGCCTTAACTGAACTACAAACTACAAAGTTTAAAATGTTTCAAAAGAATGTACTGTGAAGGTGTGGTGTATCAAGGCTGACCTCCAAAGTTTTAAATGTCAGAAGTGCAGCAGCACTTTTCGATAACTTGCAATACACCCTGCACATTTTCAGTAAAACCAGTTTGTAACAAAAAAATCTAACATTTTTAATGATACAAGGGTTTTGCAGATTTTAGACATTCAGATGTTATGAGCCACCACACGGAAGATTTCTCGGAGAAAGTAAAATTCCAGAAGTGTTTATAAAGAAAGCATATATATTATGTTATTAATTTAAGAAGATATATGGTTTAGAGTTGATATTTTCAGTTCAAATGTTCTCCCTAATGTATTAATACGAAAACATAATATTATGCAAGTTGTTTTGTGTAATAATTTGATAGTTTGACGCTGTTGACTGTTGACAATAATAATGCCGGTCACCGGTGAGTACACTTGTTGTGAAGAATGATGAATGAGTGCTTCTCCAAAATAAGAGCCTAATCACTCGTGCCACCTCCTCCTACGCAAATCAAAATAACATCATACTGAACATGACAGCCAATACAAAACACATGCTTGCAGGCGTAAATTCATGTTTTAATGTATTTATGATGACTGCTGCAATTTATTTACATGAGTTTAGCAGTATAGCGTGGTAGGTAAATTGGAGTTGGCAACTACACAAGGACGAAAAGAAGACCCAGAACTAGAGAATACTAAATAGATTCTTGTGTCTAATCAGTGCGAACGCGAAGTATGTAGAATATAGCACGATTAACAAACGGAAGGGCTTGAAAGCGAAGTTAGTCAAGTACCTACTCACAATTATAAAAGAAATGTTCTGATGATGTTCAGACGTCAAATTATACACACATTCGTGATGCCTGTCATCTTCTTTAGCAAATTCACAAATATAATAATTATTATGTACGTACACTTTATCGCGTATTATAGTAAAAATGACTGCTTCATTTCTGCTTGGATAGTCTTGGTATCCTAATGTTCGAAGTTCGTTGGGACAAGGTCTCCCCTTATGTCATATGTGTATTTTGCTGGCGCATTTACTTTAATGCTTTTTACACTGGCTTGGCATCTATTTGTTTTTCGTAAATTAGTGTGGTTTCGAAAATAACTTCTTTAATAACTACATACATGATATGAATATATACATCATTATACTGCATTGAGACATTTAATGGTACGTGCGTAGTTGATGAACTTCAACTATTAACTATCCAAACTTTATCAAACCGAATGACAAAAACTGTTGTTTACGAGCAACTCATGGTGTTACAACAAATTGACTATTTATGCTTGGCTGTCTCGATAATGATTTCTGCTTCTTCAACTTTTTGTCACACATCATCATCGTTATTACGAAGCTGAACATAGTGAAGCTAGTATTGAGATTGTCATGTTTGTCTGTCTGTGTGTGTGTGTGTCTGTGTGTCAGCACGATACAGGCCAGACGGTTTGTCAGAATCACACCAAACTTGGTACAGTGGTTCATTGGGTCATAAGGAGGAACCCTATTGATTTTGAGCCTGATCGGTCATCCCCTCGGGGTAATAGGGGGAGGTAACCCTCCTGATCATATGCTTTGTCAGAATCACACCAAACTTAGTACAGTGATTCATCGGGTCATCAGAAAGAACCCTATTGATTTTGAACCTGATCGGCCATCCCCCTGGGGTAATAGGGGGAGGTAACTCTCCTGACCATATGCTTTGTCAGAATCCCGGCAAATTTGGTGTCTTGATTCTTTGCGCCATCGTAAGAAACCCTGTTGACTTTAAGCCAGATTGGTAATCCCCCTGGGGTAGTAGGGGGAGGGAACCCCCCTGACCATAAAACTTGTCAGAACCACACCAAATTGGATACAGTGATTCATTGAGTCATGAGAAATTGCCCTATTGATTTTGAACCCGATTTGTCACCCCCTGGGGTACTAGGGAGGGAGGAGTCAGAGAATCAGACAGATAGATATATATACACATAGTTCAGCTTCGTATTTCAAATGATCATTAAATCGGTTTATTAATCTTGTGTAAAGCGTTGCTATTTCACCTTGATACAACAACGTTGCAGAATGCAATACACACACGCATATAGGTAACTACATTATGTGTGGTACCTAAGTGTCGGAGTACGCGGTTTGGAAGTGGTAAATAAGACACTTCCTTCCTTCCTTCCTTATTACTTATTACTATTATATAACCCGTCAAATAAATCTAATGCAAAAACAACTAGTTGGTATTGGACAACAATTGTGTACCTTGATTTTATATTGTACACCTACCTATAATATTGTGCTGCCTGTTCTACGCACTCGTTTTGTTTAGCCTTCATTTGGTGTGTTTCTGTCAGCAGGAAATTGTCAAAAATAAGATTATGATTATGATGTATTTGCAAAGAGTGAGGGATAGATAGACGAAAGAGTTAGTCAAGATAGAAAAAAATAGAAGACGAGAATAGAAAGTGATGAGACAAGTGGATGATAAGTTGAGATTCCAGCTTGTCTTGAGTTTCCTATTAAGGGGCTCCCTGGAGTATGGGCATTTTTCTTTTGACTGACTACACACTGCGATCACAACCAGCTCATGTATCATCATCATCAACCCATCAAGCCTAAACTACACATAAATACGCAAGATTTTCCGCGATACCCGGATTCGCGGTTTTAGCGCCGACTACAACCCTTAACACAACAGCTCATTCATTCCCTTCCGTCACATCAAATTAGATTCATTCCATTCACACCAACGAGCTTCATAATACATACATATTATTATATATTATAACAGTATGGATTTGAAGAGCTGATTGTGATTTATTTTCCTTGATAGATCCAAACCGTCTACCTACGTAGCAGTGCATTTGGAAAATTTCCTTTATCACGAAAACTTTCCTCTATTTATGAAGTTATTGGAGATGTCTCACTGTGCCTCAAATTGCTCAAATGCTTGTCTGATCCAATCCGCATGTGTAGTTTTCAATTGTAAAATACAAAATATGATGCATGTCCATGCTCTCCAAATGAAACTGTCAGGACATCCCTGGATAATTAAATGCCTAGCTAGACACATTTCCCATAAATTGCCAAAATCGTTCATTACCTGTTTTCTCAGCTGCCGATGTGTTTAGGTATACATGCTTATCCAATCAGTCAGTCGGTATTATAATCGATGTTGTTGCCACGCTCAGTGATCAGAACTGCAGAAAGTCTATAGGTTTTATAGTTAATGCACTGTTTGGTTCATTTAGCCGCAGTGTTACGTTGCAGGATTTATTGCGACAAAATCTTTTGATTTCTACGGTTCCACAAAATCGGAGATGACCTACCGTCAAATCACGTTCAGGATGTTCAGGAGGAAGTAATATATATCTTCAACAAAGCCAATGTGTTCACGGAGAAATGTGTTCAGGAAAATCACTTGTTTTATTATAATTTTGTTATCAATTATTCTAAATTAATCCGTTTCTTACTGATTATGTATTGCAAAAGTTTTCAATTCACTATAACTTTACGACAAAAATTAATGTTTGTACACGATTATTGGACTGATGACACAGGTCTACGAGTATACACCCACTAGATTAAATTTCACGCTCGCCACCGCCAATGTTAGTTGCAGTATGATAGTTGATAGTATTTTCTGAATTGTCTCGTGAGAGTCTCTAGAACAAGCACACTTTTGGTGAAAGTTTTACCATAAAGTTGTTGTGTGTGTTGGGTATACGGTGGTTTACCACCAGCGGTTCTGATCACAAGAAAACCCCTTTTTAGGATATTCTCA
Organism: Entomobrya proxima; assembly: GCA_029691765.1. Lineage (NCBI taxonomy): Eukaryota > Metazoa > Arthropoda > Collembola > Entomobryomorpha > Entomobryidae > Entomobrya > Entomobrya proxima. The sequence continues at coordinate 29,979,274 of CM056168.1, forward strand.
AGTTACCCCGTTTGCAACCACGCCGTCCTTCCTTGACTTTGAACCAGTTTTACAATCACAGACACTGATTTAGTCTGGTTTATTGATGATGTCCAGCAGAATGATGCTGCACGAAATACGAAGAAATAAAAATGTTTCACTTCTAAAGGTTTGTCATAGGTAAAGGGGTTGCGGGTTCAGGTATAATGTACAATTTAATGGCTATAACGATTTCAATGTTCACTCCAACAACTTTGAATGTAATAAAAGTCGACCTTTCCTTTTTGTTTGCTTAACATTCTAAGTAAACAGCGATCATAAATTCATTGCAGCAGTACAAGCTTTACAAATAATACTTGCAAAGAGACGACCTTGTTTTATCTAGATTATATAATCTAGAAAAGGAATACAATATGAGACAGTCTCAATATTTGAAAAATCAACAAAAACTTTTTAGATGAAAGACTACAGTGTTTCATGTTCGTTGCAAGCCATAAATCAGAGCACCCATTAAAATTACAAGTGTGGAAGTTGAGACAAAGAAGCCTATTATAATATTGACAATCCTGCTCGTGCGATAAACCTTTTTAAAATACAAACCTACATTCAGAAAATTGTAAAATACGTGCCTTTTAGTTGCTGACTTTTGGTACAAAAAACAGATAAACGTAATTTAGATTAACAAAACCCATAAAGAAGCGGCAATAACAGTTATAAGATAATAGAGAAACGGAAGTAGTACACACTGGTAAACGTTAAACTTCTAAGCAAAATGCATGATGTACTCTGGATTTGGACGCGTTCTATCTGTATTTATGTATATTTATATATTCATATGCCTATGGGTTTGGCTTAAGCTAAAACAAACTACTGTATTGTGTTATATTCTTAGTAAATTGCTTACTAGCTTCTATATTCGTAGGTCCTGTTTTCAGATTTTTTGCTATGTGGAGGGACAAGATGTTGTTTGTTGGAGAGAAGTTGGAAACCAACTGAGGGCAGAAATGATGGGAAGCCATTCTTTTCACGAACATTGGCCCGTGTGCGAGAGCTTCGCTTGGCTAGTAAAGTTTTACCTTTTCCTTCCTTCCTAACAACACACTTCATGTATACCACCAGCACCAGAAACCGCTATTCCTTCTGGCTTGAGCTTGCTGGAACTTGTGCAGTTTCGCAAAATACGACTCATCTCACCCATTTGACTACCTTCTTTTTTGGTTGTTCGTATGATGTTGCTGCGTATTTTTGTTTTCCCTTCACAAAAATCGTTCTACAGCTCGTACATCTACATTTGTGTCTGATTCCAGTTTTCGCTCCACTACAAAAATTACTGAAGACAATGCATCAGGCAGGCAAAACAACAAGCCACCGAATCAACAACGTGAAGTTTTGGTCTACCAAATTGTAACCCTTCAATTTTGCAAGAGAGAGTGAATGAGAAGAGAACGAGCATTTGTGTGGGCTGTGGGATTGTTTGAAGATACTACGAAGCTTAACAACTAGTAAATTTTAGTAGTTAAATTTGGGATGGAAAATAAACTAAAAGTAAAAGGTAGACAGTGGAAAATCTTCATGTATCGCTGGGTGTATTAGCATGTTTATAACCTTTCCATTTCATTTGATGTTAATGTTAATTTAGTCTTTTCATTTCTACGTTTTCCGCAAATAAGGAGACAATGGTCTTTTCTAGTAAATATGAAAATTGGTTGAAGCTTCCAGCAATTAGATACGGCAAGCGAATAAACTTTGTTGTAGTAACGATACCACTTTTATCTCGTTTTCGTACATTATGTTAACTAGAAGAGGATAAGGTTGCCAAAGTGTTATTGTGAAAGGCGGCCGAGACACAATGCCACACAAAAAGAGAAAAGACGTATTGAGAGTTCTTCATTCTGGGTACACATCTCCCTTTTTATGTCACATAATACGAATAAAGTAGAGGAGAAAGATACTCAAAAATGAGATAGAAAAACTATTCCAAACATTTCGAGAATGATTGAGCATTATTAGCTGAGCTACAAGTTTGTAGTATTTTCACAACAAGAAATTGTTGCAGAATAGAAGAAAAGAGCCACTTGCTGATTACATTACCCATATTAATACATCAATAGCATCCTCCTAAAAATGAAAAAGTGGTATAGAGTACATAGGAATCCGTACTAGTGGTTATGTTTCAAAAAGTAATATCAGGCTTGCTAACCAGCTATTCTCAAGTTATTTGCTTGCTGCGACTTTAGAGAGAGTACTGATGCATAAGAGGTAATTTTGCATTCCTTCTCCCACGTGCTATACAAACCCTTCCAAAAACAAATTATGAGAGCAAGTGTCTCAGTTTCGAAAATAATACGGTACGCTTGAACTTTGTAACGTGATAATCCTTTGTATCAGAATATAAGCAATGTATATAAAATGCATAAAATAGCATTATATAAAATGTTGGTATAATATGAGAAAACGGAAGGGTACTAGGGTACTTCATTCTGACATGACGATATACGATATTCATTGTATACAGGCTTTTTCGCTGAAAGTTTAGCTAAGATTCTACGTGACGCGTGACAAACCCTCCGGGTTGAGGATATTTAGTCGTTTTAAAGCTATACAACAAATACTTACAAACCGCTATATTGGCTGCAGAAAATTAACATTTGCAAAGAAGTAAGAACAAAAAAAGTAATTTAGAAAAAAATATATTTAAGATATTCTGCACAAAGGACACATATGTTACTTGCTTTTGTTCCTAAAATTTTTCACCAAAATATGCAATCATTTCATAAATTAATCATGTGAATAAGTTAACGAAAATTAAGATTGGAGCGCTAGGCAATCGTTGGATGCTTAAAAAGTACAGAGATAGACAGATAGCGATGCTTGTTTTATATGATGTTGTCATGTTTTATTTAATTATTTAGTATTATTTATTTATGACACGTAAATATTATTCAAGTAGATGAAGAAAACATTATTATATATGCAAAATGAAAGGTTAAACTTACGTTAATTCTATATTTTAGAATAGAATGAGCTACATTTATTAGCTGCTTGAATATCATTCAAGAGCACAAATAGAAGTACATCAGACATGACAGGAACGTGAGGAAAAAAGTCTGTGAGACAAATAGAAGAAAGTCTGCTGATTTGTTCATTTTGCACAAAATTACATGTTTTCTCTTTTCTATAATTAACTACTTGTATGCATTATAAAACTTATGCAAACAGAGAATGATATGAATATGTAAAAATATAGAAAAATTGTAATTTCTCAGTGATGGATGTAAACAAATCAAAATTGTTGATTCAAGCAATTAATAAATTAGGTTTTTGTGTAATAAAAATAATAACAATACATTGCATGAGCAGTAAGCAGTAATTAAGTCTACGTTATACTTATATGTATAGGGAAAATTCAGGGAAATGAATTCAGTGTTGAATGCTTTTTCTAACATTTGACTGTTACTTCAATATTGAAACTCAATAATTTCCCTAAAAGCAGAATTGGGTAAACGAATTCGGGATAACTGTGTAATTAAAATTCTGAAATATGGCAATGGTTAAAAACTACGCCATAAACGAACGCCACCGCCAAGATACGATCATGCATACAGCTTCCATTTGAACTTTGACAGTCAGGGAGAGTGAAAACATACTTATACAACCTTGTAATATGTAATTTAGTGTTACCAAGATATATATTTACTTAACAAATAAAACAAAAAAATGTTCTGCATAGCTAAATATTTCATAGTTTCATAAGTATCTGAAAACAAAACGTTCTCGAATTGTGTATTTGATCATCACAAATATAAATCTATTGCATCATTATAGTCATTTGTCACTATAGTAAAATTCGCGTCACGTCACCTAAGAATTTCACAAACAAACAAATTACGGAGAATCAAATTAGTGGCTAAACCCAAAATCGTAATATTTTGGGTGTTCTAAACCTACCGTTTTGAGTGTTGGAATTTCAGAAACATTGATTTTGGTTTGACATCAACTGGTACCAAATAGTTGTGTCTGCAAACAATACAAAATACAATGAAATTTTCCAATATGTCTGAAAATCCACAACCCTAGCATCTGACAGTGACAACTCAATTCAAACCCCAATATGTCAAAACTGTAAACTGGATTGGTTTTTGTCGATGACAAAGGTAAGCACAGTGGGTGTGCCAATCATTCATACACCAAAGTGGTTTCAAAACCTTCACCCTACATAATACACCACGCTTAATCAAATATACAGATGCAGAGGATACGTGATTCAGTAATTAAGTGGTTACGCAACGTCTTTTGTTTTATAGCACCCGTTAACAATATTATGGTTATGGTTATTGTTTGACCTGTTGCCTCTATATATGCTTATCCTTTGAAATGATCTTGACTTCTTCACTTTTCCAGACTGTCCAATTTATAAAAGAATGGAGTTTCTGAACAGCTTGTTTTATTATGCTTGCTGCAATATTACTGATTTCATTTGATCAGATTAGTTCGTCAAATCTAGCTGCATTCGCTTAGTCAGTTTTTCCCCTTTATAACGAACGCATTTTAGTGAATTATTATTATGAAACGCTAAGTCAGTAGAATACTAAAATATGGACATAATATTATGTTTAAAAATCTCGCTATAATATAATAGAATAATTTTAACAGAATGTTTTATGAATCGTGTACGTTCATGTGCACGCGTGGAAGTAGGGTTTAATAAATAATGTTTCTGAACTCTCTTCTATCACTAATCTTTGTTTATTTTTGGCATGCAGCAAGTATTACCATTCGCAGCTGGATGATGATAGACAAATGGAAGCTTGCCTTCAGTTGTCAGTTATTTTGACTCAAGAAAATCTTTTCATGGTTACAATTTACACCTTTTCAAATTCCAAATAGCAAATAACGCACACAAATACAAATGTTACACACAGTTCTTACGGCCCCTGTAATGAATAATTTGCGAGAATCGGATTTTTAGGATCTTCAGGAACTCAGCAACAATTTAATTTATTTGTAATAAAACACACTTATTTTAGTGCAAGAAGAAATAATAATAAAGAACATCAATAGACAAAATTTATTGTCATCAAATATCGAATCCCTTTAATTGACATACTCAAGGAAGTACTTAGTACATTTTTTGCAAGTACAAAGTATATACGTTTTATAAAAGCTTTTCTATTTCAAATAAAGATTTCATCTTTCACAAGCTTATATGTAAAGTTCACATTAAGTTTGTTAACCGTTTTGTTTTACATTAAACATGTACATTTACAGGATAAAACAACATAACAACAAATAAGGTTCACCTTTCAAAAGGGTGTAATAAAAGCACAAACACGAAAGCCGATGAAAAAGACAGTTCACTAAGTTCACTCGTACATTTTTGTTCTTCAAACAGGCAAACATGTTAAGAGTAAGTAGCGCAGCAAATTTCATCGATTCTCTTCATTATGTTTCAATACATGATCGTGTATAATACTTAGAGCATACAATTTCGTACTCAAAATAATCTACGCTCAAGTTTCATTGCTAATATTGCTATCTTAAGTGTTGTTCTTACTTTAAGTATCTAGAATAACAGGAGGGATGATTTTTCTCTGAGATGATTATCGCATGGTAATCTATCAAAATTTTCTCCTCCCGAACGAGCACCAAATGGGGTTTTAGATGAAAGGTGCATTCTGCGTGCTCTATCTTGTCAGAAATTTCGTCTCATGTGTATTTTGACTCATGACATTCCAAGGTCTTCAGTCATCACATCAAGCTTTTGCAAAGGCAAAGCAATGAAATACTTAAACCACCATAATATACATTTTTACAGAAACGGAGTAAAGTGACGAACATGTATACCACCCGATGCCATGAAGTAACACAAATGTGTAATAACCACACTTGTACATAAACATGTCTGCTTAGTACCATCATTCTACGAAAATTGATTGTGAAACTTTTCCTCTAGAATTTTTAATGTTGCTCCATATAGTTGTATAACAAAGAGTAAAATTGTGATAAAAAATTAAATCCCTCCAGTCAAAAGGATAGAATATATAGAGAGAACGATAGCGATATAACTTTGCTCGAATCACAGTTTTACTATAAAGAATGGCGATGCAATTACAATGTGTAAGTTCATTTAAGTTTTGAGTAGTGATATGTCTACTTCCAGTTTCTCATTCATGTCATGTCTGATCGTAAGTTTGAGGCGAGATGACATGACAGAGAAAAAAACGGTTAATACGGCATTATTACCATAATTATAAAGAAATGATATTTAAGCAGACTTGTTAAATCCATTTTACTAACATGGCTATTATGGCTAATGTACTCTTATAGAGCAATGATAATTATGCTAGCTCTTTTATAATTATTATTGGATACCGACACACAAAATCATCAACCTATACGAGCTGGACCAGAAAAGCAATGAAGAAAAGCCTTGCATTGCTGAGTTTTAAAACTTTTGCAATGCATATTTCTTTGCATAAAGAATATTTTTTGTTCACAAAAGTATGACTAGACACTATACAGTACAGTGGCTAAAGAATGAAAATTTTACAATAAGGAGTTTTGCAATATAATGTAAACTTAGGGGTACATATACTTAGGGGCACTAATGTGCAAACATTATAGGCATGGATCGCATATCTCAACCTGCAGCGTTTTCAGACATAATGACTCCAGCCATAGATGAAAAGTGTTTTGAAAAGCGTAAGCAATGTGAAGAGGAGAAAAGGAGAGTACCATCACCATGGTTTGTCTTCGTCTTGAAGATTATTAAAGAGGGCACGACAAGATGCACGCGTGGAGGAGCTGATGATGATGACAGTTTCCTGGATCACAGCACAAGCAGAGCCATTGACTATCATTAAATACTAGTCCGGTAGTAACTGGGAGAATGACACGCGTTAACAATAAACGCTTTACCATTTAATAATTGGAAAGTCGTGTGCCGTCTTCTTAAGCTGCAATTTGCTTCGTCTAGATTCAGACATAGTATTTTGTATAAGATGTAAGAGCAGCTGTAATAACTACCAATCATGTACCTGTATTGTGCAACCGGAGAATTGTGAAAGGGAATGACTAGGTTAGAAAAGAAAAAAAAAGCGTGGTCCACTCCAGGCATAATGCTAGGTATAATTTTCGTCGATTCATCTTCGTAATCTTTGCAATAAATCATTTTAATTGTAAAGTTATACATGCAGTAGCTACTGTAAACTAATTACATGGATAAATTAGAAGAGAAACAAAAGGTTACATTAAAAGATCATGTTCACTTGCATTAGAACCTGACATGAGATAGAAATATCCAGGTTTTTAAACCTGTACATATTACAACACGTTTACAAACCAGTTCTTTTCGAATTAGGGTGCAATACTGGGTCACTTCATTTTTATTCCACACCGGTTCTTATTGCAAGTAAAAGTGAGCACTTCATTTCCCGTGTCACATACATATTGCGTATTATAAAGACATTATTCTATCCACGCGAGTCGCAAATGTAGAGAACAGCTAATGATAGCCTGATTTGCTTACTAAAACTTTCTCTCAAATTTACCGTCTTTGCACCTCGTGACTATTGCCATTTTATCTTTTGTGTGTGTACTAATTATACGATAAAAATCTACGAGTTTAAATTCCACGGATCATTTGCAGTACGCATTACGCAGCCATTCCATTTTTCTATCAAATAGAACAATTACTTGTTCCCTTTAAAAAGGCCATTTACCATATCGCCTCCTATATTGTCATACGTTGCCGCTATTATTGCTTACGACCAAGTTGTTTTCGTCACGACCCGAATTTCTGTTTTCACGAATTTTTTCAACACTGGATTAAATGATGATGTCAATATGATTATTATTTGGCTCTAGTGTAGTATTACTATTACATATTATGATTATGAGAATGATACAAGATGGGATGTAATAACTATTATCAGCATTATCACTCCAGCGACTTCTATTTTTTCTCTCCAACAAAGACGAAAGTCGTTTCTAGCCCGTAACGATATGGTTATTATTCTCATCCTCTTTGTCCTTCTGGAGTTTTATATCCGCTCTTCTCGTTTTGTCGGTTTAGTCGGTTACCGTGTCGAGGCAAGGAGATTTTCTCGATGCCCCATTACACTAAAATGTAGAACAAACTAATTTTTCTCTAGTTGGATGGAATGAAACGACCATTGCTGTCACCCGTCAGAAAGCGCAAAGGTTTTAATGCTATTTTTCTCATTTTATCTGGGTCTGTAACAGACTCTGCATAGCTCGGCTGTTGTGACACTATGACAGACTACTGCCGTGGCACATCACGTCTTATTATTGATGATATCATTGTGAGCCACACCAGCTTTCATTTCAAAGATAAACCGTAGGCATGGGCTGGGTGGTGGAAAAAATCACAGCAGCAAGATTTGAAATCCAACATCTTCACATTTACGAAGGGCTTTTCTAGTAATACTAGCTTGAATGACGTAGTTATACATCCACTTATAATGGGAATACGGAAATATATTTCTATAATTTTCTATTTGAGATTCGGGCTCGGGAGTGCTTTTATAACATGAAAGAAAGCTTTCAATAAAATGAATTAGGGACTACCTCGTTTTTAGTAATACAATGTGCATTATAATTTTATAATAGGTAATAATAGGGTATTGTATATAGAACACCTTCGTCTTGTAATGTACGTCCTCTGGAGATGGATACAAATTGCTTGTATTTCATTGCATATTTCATGTTGTAGTGTGGATGTAGGTGCTAGGTATGTTGTCTTCGACCCTCAAAATTCAACAGAAAGTTTCTGTCGTTCAACGGTGAAACTTTTATGCAAATATTTATACCCTGTTCTTTTTTTGACAACTGATGGTGATGATCTTATCAAGGTAAGTGGTTTTGCTATATTATACGACTTTGTTCGCTCCAAGCATAAGCTGGACTTTATGCGTTTTTAATGTATGCCTATTGCATATGACAGCATTGCGTATTGTACATAGCGGAAACATGTAATGTATGCAAATGCACAAGGGCAGAGAAAAGTTTATTTCTATCAGGCCTTATACTACACAATGAAGACATTTTTTCAAGCCTTTGTTATGCGTTTTAAATCCCTAAACAGTACATTTGTATTACATGTGCATAAATGTACTACGTAGTTTGTAAGCGGGCACAGAGACGATAGAGAAAAACGTCTGTTCCCGTACTTTTTAAAACTTTGCAAACAGTTTTGCTTGTTTGTGGCGAACCCTTTTCTAGGAATTTAATAACAAAATGAAATCATAAGCTATATTATAGTGTATATATATCACAGTTGGTTAAGTGAATATTAAAACGATTGTGCCACCAAAACCTGAAGGTAAACCACAATGCTGCTTCATAAATGCGTTTATACTGTTGGTCGTAAAGTTGTGAAATGTGAACATTTCTTAATAAAAACTATGTTTCATTTTATTTTCGTGAGGAGGAGAGTGAGAAATGTTTTTTATTCAGAAGGCATAATCATATGTAAATTTGAGTACATTTTTACTGGAATTTTTTACCCCTTTAAGAGAATAAGAAGGAATATTTTTACAGGTTCGTAAAATAACTTTGCTTCGACAACATCTACGAACCCTAGCAACTAACAGCTAATACTTAGCTTACAAAACGCCTGAACAACAAAAAGTTGATTAGACATTGCATGAATCTGTAATATAAATATAGTATAAATCTATATAAGTAAAATAAACGATGAAATGTCGCTATAGGTTCATCATTATCAATATATAGGTTGAGATGAGCAAGTTTTCAAAGGAGTCATAGATTAAGATTGATAAAATGATCAAGTCATTTCTTCATTTCATCGCAAAGTGAGTTATGTGCATGCATGATTGTTCCTTATCGCTTTTTATACATGCATTACAACTTGTGCTTATAAAAGTGAGGTAAAACTTACATGATTTTACATTACATTATGCACTTGCGCTATCATTTGCTTCTACCTATTATTGCAATGCGAGTTTTATAGATTTCAGAAGGCATAGACTCAAAGAGTCTAATATTTTGAAGAGTACTACTTACTAAGCATTCTAACTGCGGCAAAAGCAATCAGCATAATATATCAGCAGAAGAATAAAAATATGCACTTCTACTTCTATAAAACCTTTGCGTGCAGGTAAGATCAGACACGGCAAGTTTTTAAGCATCTCATTTTTTCCAACACTCCCACGTCTATCTAAGAAGACAGTGACAAAGGCAATCTTCTGTGCTCTATTCACCTGTAACCAAATCCGAAAAGCAAATTCTCAGCTTGTCTCCTAACAATAGTAACAGAATCTCAACCCTCTCTGGTTGTACACCTTCCTGATACCTAAGAGTTGTCAGCAAAAGCTTTGCAGGCATTTCCAATATTTTACAACTTAACCTGCACGTAAAATATAGTATGCATGTGGCTATATGTATAAAATGAATTACATACACAACAGTGGTATACACGTGAAGACTTTTTGCATTTCTGTAAAAAAACATTAAAATTGAATGCTTACTGGTTACCCTTGGTCAATAATTTTATTGCACTTTTGTAACCCCTTGTTTTTCTTCTGTCGTTGAATCGTTCGGTCCAGTCAGTCAAATATAGTTTACTTTCTGACAATTAAATTATTGCATTGTTTTAGTAAATCTTTCTCTAAATTTGAATCTCCTGAAGGATTACCAGATTATTTGACATTGAGTAATATCATCCTGGACAATGAAGTATAGTGCTTGAATATAGAGTTACTTAAAATCTGGCATCGCAGTGAATATCAAATTTTTGTATCTGTATATCTGCAAAAGGCATTTCGAGAAATAGAGGGTAAACTTGGAATGCCTTTGGGCAGCTCATTCATCAAAGTCGACACATGCACACGGTTAATTGATATTGCAAGAGAGACCTGCGTTGTTCTGTTCAATAGACATGGTTATTAAGTTGTTCCCTCGCTCTCTCGGATAACAACGATAGGAAAAATGGCATTGCTCGTTCACCTTTCCACTCCACTTTTTCAGGCTACGAGGTTGGTGGCTGGTGGTTCATGATTTTTATTGTCCAGTAGTAGTTTGTACATCTTGTGAATACTGAAGAAACACGATCATTAAATATGTACCTTGTGCATAGTATACAATATTGAATTACACTGTTTCATAGCATGCACTCAATCAATACGTAAGAATTTAGAATTTATGTAGAAATGTTTTTTTTTGTCAATCTGCCTTTAACCCTGTGAATGATGACTATACAATCAATTATTGTTCTGGATATCGTGGAAAACAGCCATTGCTCTAGTAAACTGTGTAATATTGCTTTGGCACACGTTCAATTAAACTTTTTCCCTTTCAGAGAAAATGTGCCGTGTTCAATGTTCTTCACTGATTCCAGTGAAACAAAAATAATTAATGAAAAAACATAACATAAAATGTTGATCAGCATTTTTGACAAATTTCTACTGGAAGCATGCATTTGTGATTCATCCAGTATATATATTAATAAGACGTTTCGTTATTCCACAACAGAATAATATGTAAGCACACTACACATCGTTTGAAAAGGCTGTTCCTTGTTCCAAGTTGAATTTTTCTACTATATTAACTTCATATATTTTGCATATTATATTATCATCATTTTTATTTATTGCATATTACATGTTGCAAGAAGCAAGAGATGAAAAGCGCTGTCTCAAGTGGCAATCTCAAATTTCAACTTTCTCTATTCAATTAGGTCTCACATCCAAAAATAAGCTAAAGAACAGTTTTCCAAGATGGGTATAAAGCGTCTTTATCCTTCCTTACTTTAATATTATGCAAGACACAAGAAGCATGAACTTTGAATTTAGGACTGGACTATTACATAACAAACGCAAAGCGAATCCTGGAAAATCCAACAAAGAACAAGATTTATTTTGGGAAAAGCAATATACAGAACATTGAAAGTTGATGAAATAAATTCAAATGTATGAAAATACAGTTTACTGTTTCTCTGAATTCAATGATGTGAAAACCATTATCATAATTTTGCAGCAATTTATTTCAATAATAATAAATAATGGTAGCATCCAAAAGTATATCCAAAAACGAGAACATGAAAAGGAAATTACATTTTCAAAGTTTACTTGTTTATCCCTGCTATATGAAACAAACAACTTTTATTTGTAGTTTGCGTACATGCAAGCATTTAAACATAGCAAACATGTGAATTTCTCGCGTATCAAATTCCAGAAGTAATATTTGCAAACACAAGGCTAAGTTTAGTTCGAAATAAATAATATTAGCGAATATTTATACCAATTCATGCTATGTAGGTATGTTTATATGGTTTATTGAACTGTTTTAGTCGATTTTATTTTAATTTTGTAGCTTTTATAAGGTTTCTTTGAATGGACACCCAAAAGCTGTATGACTGTATACTCAAGAAACAAAATTGAAATTGATTATTCAGTCCAAGTCAAAGTCTATGATGGAAGTTTCAGTATCCAAAAAAACCTCAGGTTTACCGTGAGGGGGTCCCGTGATGAAACTTTCCGTGATAAATCGAATTACCTTTATGATGTATATTATGTTTGTTAGAGATCATAGTAAATTATCTCGATAAATTTTGAACTGAAATAAAATACCAAAAAGCAATAAGCTACAACTTACATCAATTTCTTTTACCAAGACTATATGTAAAGCCAATTATTTTAAATTCTCATGTAGTGATCACGTCTCCTAATATCCTGTGGTAGGATAAACTAGTGTCACTGTTTGCAATCAATTGTGACTTCGGCTTTGTTCACACATGAGTTGGACAGTATTGCTTTACACTTGCTTTATGAATTGTTCTCTTCCTCTGGAAAAATGTTTGTCATCTAGTAAATTCATATTAACAGTCAGAATGACTTTTGAATTGCAAATGTATCTTTATAGAATTCATTAATATTAATTTAGGTCTGACAAAACTTGAGTTTAGGCTAGTCTTCAACTATGATTTTCTGCACTTATTGACCAAATGAACAAATATCTTAAATCAATCTGGCTGGATTCTTATATCCACATCGTATCGTTAAATCACTTTATTTTCGTCAGAAACGTCAGTACTCTATTCTGTGTATATGACTGGAGTAAAAGTGATAAGCAAAAACTAAGTAAAATACATACTCACGTTTTTGCATCTCGTATAAGGCGTTTAAGGTATTGTCAAATCTACTTCACCGTGCATAGGTGTACCTTCGTGGCATTCATACCGTAAATCAAACTTTGTCGTACGGTGTACGATACGACATCAAGTTATACAGCGACATCGACACTAATAAAAGAAAAAAAAGTTACAACGTTTCTTGTTAAAATTCTTGTGTGGAGAAAGCAAAAGTATTCCCTATTGTCACAGTGTGGTCAACTAGTTTCCTCGGTAAGCTTAAAATGGGTAACCCAACAAACCTTGCGAAAGTAAGCCACGAAGTGGACAACAGCATCCCATGCCATAAAAGTTCTATGAATGGACATGAAAATAAACATTAACTTGGATTTACAGCTCTCATTTGGGTTAAGAGCCGAAACTTCTTACGAGAAGCTTATGGCGAAAGTTATTCTGCCTTCTTGGCTTCACTGAGCAAATGATTTCGTTGTACCTTCTAGTTTAATTATGTTAGCACGTTACATAAAAATGTTTGGTTAAATCATTGTTTGCTTACACATCCCATTCATTAATATTTAAGCAGTCAGTTTAAGTAGACTGGAGGAAGGACGGAGCATCATGATTCATGTCATTATGATGACTCTTTGTCATGAGCACGACTCTAAACTAAACCAAAGGATCGTTGTTTCGCAGGGGTTCTATGACTTTTAAGTACCTAGAATTCTTATTATAAAATGGTTTATTGCATGGTCATTACCTTAAAGCTTATTAGTATTCCTTCCTTGCGTATCGGGTTTGAATATGTGAATTGTATGAACTCTAGGAATCCAACCTGCCAATTTTATTGACTTTGAAATCTATAAAACCTACAGCAAATCATTCTCAAACAAAGCTGTAAATAATGAGTAATGACTTTAAATCCAATTTTGTGTGGTTTACTGTTTAGCAATTTAGCGTACGAACATACAGAATTCTTTATACACGTGTTCTACATATGAATTGAGAAACGCATAATATTAGGTGTAATGAACAAGCTGTATAGACAGAAGTTTGGGTGATACAACTACTATTGAATACCTATAGTTTGTTTGTACTATCTGCAACAACTTTATTTCGTTCTACATATGCGTAACAATAATAATATGTTCATATTCATAGCCCCTTGAAATGTGTATTTCAAGGGGGCGTCCAGCAAAGTGGAATTATCTCTGTTGAGCGTGTTGACCACGTTAACCAAGGAATTTAAGAGTTGGTTGCAGTGCACGTTTCGCAAAATTTGCAAGTTTTATTCAAGTAAATCCTGGTAAAGCGTAAATATATTAGAAAGACGCCACCTCTTTCAGTTCGTACCACAAATGAAGCGTGTAATATTGATAGCATAACAGCCCATGGTAAGTACACAGGAAATCCTGCTGCCTCCATTTTGAAAATGAAAATGCAAGCTTCCAACTTGTGACGTACCCAATAGTACATAGCAACTGACGTGAAAGTATTAAGCTTTTGTATTATGGAGAAGAAAAGGCGGCTCAACTTTCGAAGCACCTATGATGGATGCATGATGCATTTGTTTCTTATAGTAGGTGATATGGGGTTTTTAGATACTACGATACTACATATTATTTTGCTTTTTGTCTACTTCCCTGCACAAATAGGAAATCTTGGTATTACTTCTACTTTAAGTGTATTACTTTTTCTTGACCAAAAAGGATAAGAATAAGAGGCAGAAAAATAATAGAAAGTTAGATTTCTGTGAGTGACTTTTAAATCGAGTGCAAAAAATCCTCTTCATTTTCTTTATGTTGTATGTAAGGCCTTTGAGACTTTTTGCATTTACATTTACAGGCCCACATGCAACGACAAAGATCATTAGAGAATAGGTCTCCGACGGTAAGTACCTATTGCGTGTCTGGTGATACACTGAACAGGATTATAATATGTTATACATATATAACCTTTTTTCTTTGGATACTCTTTCGTCAGACCACGACCATACTCACATTACTTTCTGTTTTCTTTGTGCTCTAAACGTAATGCAAAGAGAAAGAGAAAGGTTTCTGTATGTTGGTACGCGATTGTCAACGTCACAATGAAGTATAAGGTGTCACATCAAACCCTACTGGGATACTCCTCATTCGTGGAACCATGTTTCTGCATTAGTATTGAATGCAATATCATCATCATTTTAGCACCCCGAGAAGGGATCATAAATCCTTGAAACTGGAGTTGCATTAAATTCGTCTTTTTATTTCTACAGCTCTCAGATCTCCCGTTTTATGTTCTTTCTTCGTATTCATGTTGTTCATGGAGGAGGAAAGAAAGACAAGAAGAATGACATAAGGATTCCCAAGGGTGACCTTTATAGTCCGGGTGGGTAGACATCAACCAAAAAAGAAGATGGTGTGCTGTTTGTTGTTGTATAAATTCTTGCTTTCCTTTCATTTTCCGTATAATTCTCAGAAAAATCCATTAAATTGTAAACCATGAAAAATTTTATCTTGGAGCTTGTTACGTTTCCGATTGGTTTATTCACTAAACCAATAATATACTGATGCTATAAATACGTTATCCAAAATCCAATTATGAGCAAAATCACTGAAATTAAAACATTTCGATGATTGTGAACGGTTTGCATAAATGTCAAGTGCATTTTTTGCACATTGACATATTTGTCTTTAGTACACAGTGCACTGCATACGGTAATGCATAATCCTAGAAAATTTTGTAAAATCTACGCTTTTACTCTCTGTTTGATTGATTCCAGTTGTGTCACGTACTGATCACATACAATATTTTTAAACAAAAAAGCTTTTGTAGTGTCAAAAACAAATTAATACAATAAATTCACGAATCAACTGCAATTCAGTAAATTAAAAGTTTATTTATTGTAGAGCAAAAGTGCGACTCTACATTTTCTTGTATAATATCAAGATAGAAAAGGAAAGTTCAGGGAAACCCTCCAACCCTGTCCAGTCATGGGAATGGCATCTTATATATTATGCTCAACTGGATTACAGAAAGGTTTTTAAATTTTATTTATAGAAAAACTGCACAAAGTGATAAAAATAAGCACGCACGTGTTTTATTAGAATAGATTTGGCTTGGCTACTTCAAAAAATCTCCTGTTCTAATGACTTTAGAAACAAAAACTGTACAAAAATTGTAGTAACTTTCATTTGTATAAAGTCGTACATAAAGCTACTTAGCCACTACATTATATAAATATACCAATATAAGGATTTTTTGTCATTAGAATGCTTTCTGAAATGCACCTTACAACCTTGACTCTTGCTTGACTGTTCCAGATTTATTTGATTATTTTCCTTTTAAGGTATATAACTAATTTTTGCAGTTCGTGAGCTTCGCTGACATTTTATTGAAATATAAGTTCGAGGGGAAGATGAAAGGCACCAGTTGCTGATGGTACTAGGTATTCCTATGTATATTACCCTCAACTACATACACATCCGCTTTCATCTTTTTACTTTGAGTATGCAATTTTGAAATGCTCTTTGCAGCTTATACTTTGTCAATAAGAAAGCTGAAGATTGACAATTCTCTGAAACGACAAAGAGTAGGTCTTGATCTATACTCTATACTGAATCAAGAAAGCAAAATCAAACTAAGGTGATTGGAGCTTAAGTAATTGTAAGCATATGTACGTAACGATACGTAACGCCAAATGTACCTTTCATAGATATTTGTCTTGATTTTTCCTCGTGCCCGGTGTAATTTCCAATACATATTACAGGAAAGCATAAAGCAAGGTCGAGAGTTTAAAGTTTCGAAAATAACATTTCACAGGAAATTATCTAGAAAGCAGAACAAGGGTAATGAACAGAAATATCTTTATTGGAAAATCAATTTCGAGAAATCGGATGCCAGAGTACCGCGTACTCTATTGTCTATATGGAATGGAATGAGTAAGTGATATATATAAAAGATTAATTTAAAACTTTTTAAAGTCTACGTACTGGAAATTGTTAACAATCTTCTCACATGGTTAAGTATGTAAAATTACACGTTGAGCTTTTTTGCGACTTCCACAAAGACTTCCAGCACTGTTTTCGGTTCCATTTAAAAACTTCTAAATGAAATAAAAGATTGTTATGGGAGATAAAAATGAAGAAAACTTTTAACAAGGACGATTAAGCATAAAGTTTTAAAGTTTATAGCAACAAAATCTTTTCAACCAATGTTTTTCTATAAAAGTTGGTAAACAAGTGACAAACAATCTTGGAATTCTCGTGCTGATTGCATACAGTTGACGTGACGCTCTTAAATTGTCACAGGAAAACTGCGATTGAGAGAATGAACGAATGTAGGTAAGCAACAATGTAGATAGGTAGAAATATAGAAGACAAGTTTCAGGTCGGATCATTTGATCAAAACAATCCCCCAAAATTTTCTAAATCTAAAAGGTTAACAATTTCAAAGATAAAGCCGACAAGTTCTTTGATTCTTTTATGTTTAAGACGAGGAACAATATTTTTCAATTTTAATGGTGGTGCCGCCTAAAAGCGAATAAAGGACCGGTCAAAATGTTAACTAATTTTCTAAATAGTAAGTAGTAATTTTCAATCTTGCGAGAAGGTGAATTTCATGAGAAATATGTTATGTTATACAAACAATATGTTTTGTCGAGATATATAGGACAAAACTAAAACTTAAAGATGCATTTGAAAAAATGTTATTGGGGACAGACTTTTTAAAAACAAATGAATGATTTCACTGCACGAATGTACAGAACATAAAATAAATCTGAACTTGACTGGCACATGTCAACTATAACAATACCAGATGCTCAATTTCCAGGGTCATGTTATTATTTATAGGTTTTATACATAAGTACTATATTTGTGTATGGATTGAACTGAATTAAGAAAGTATCTGAACTTCGCGAAGCAAAGACCTACCATGAGTACCATTTCTTTCTACCATTTCTACCATGAATCATAGCACAAAAGATATATGCACCTAACTTTTTTGATGATTATTTATCGTTTCATGATGCATTCCATAGTGCATGATGAAATGCTGCTTCCTAAGAAACAATCGATTTTTTGGGCTTGTTTACAAAAATTAAACGTAACCTAGAGAGTATAAAGCATATTGGAATATAATACCTGAATTTCCGCTGAACATATGTAATATATCATTTTGTTAGAAGAAGTGTCATATTCGTTCGATAAAACACATTTTAGAAGTTCAAGGACACAGCGGTTCCTAGACAGCATTCATTTGTTATCCAGTCTTCATTTTATTGTAGTGTAGTAAAATAATAGTACATATCATTTGCGATCCTCAACCAATAATAATAATAATATCACGCAGTACCCACATAAATCATTAGTATGTCATTTGTCATTTATAAAATACCTAAACCACAAAGGAAC
The DNA here is from genome assembly GCA_029691765.1 of Entomobrya proxima. Classification (NCBI taxonomy): domain Eukaryota; kingdom Metazoa; phylum Arthropoda; class Collembola; order Entomobryomorpha; family Entomobryidae; genus Entomobrya; species Entomobrya proxima. Next base: position 29,997,757 of record CM056168.1, read on the forward strand.
GGCTCTCGACAGACGCTGTTGGATTCTCACACATGTAAAAAAAGAGTAGACTAAAATAAAATTCAATCACTAAACTCGTTCAATTTTGGCAAATCGAATGTAACACGAATATTTTGCAGCCTTAAGTGTATTTATCGAAAAAAATGAATAAATATAAAATACTATATATCTGGAAGCGACGTTGACTCGTAATATTGTTATACACCTTGATTATACAGATAGCAAGTAAATACTTTCTCCAGACACTTTAATATAGTACTTTAAAAATAACATTTTATTCGCCAGTTGCTATACTTGATTTTATGACAATGACAGATTACTTCTCATGAAGATAATATTTAACACGAGATCCGGAACCCCTTGAATAATGTAGGGTAGATAATACATCCCCGTTAGTATTGTCATAAATGTCGTACGCAGACAACCGCAAGTGATGATATGTTTTTGTTAGCTTCACGTCAGAGTAATAACACACTTTTTAATGAATTTGTTGCATACTTCAACTTTTCTCTTCAATGGAGCTGAAAATGAAATCCAGCATCTCTGCTAACCTAAATGTAAGCAATGGTACTAACTCAGCAAGCGTCCATAAGTATTTTAGTAGGCAACTCTGTATGAATGCTTGAGTAATAAATAAAAACACTTGAAATAGTTGAGCCGGCATATGTTTGCAGCACAGAATTTTTGCATTTGATGAATTATAAATAAAACTAGACATTTACTTGACTGTAATCTGCAACATTTTAGGTCTACGATTTACAGAAGAACATAAATTTGTATCAGCGTATTGCAATACGAGATTTGTGGTATTGTTCAATCAAGCCACAGGAACGTTACAGTGCAGTGAATTGTTGTGTCGTGTCAGTGGGATGGCTTTATTACTATGCTATTATACACGACAATAATCTGACAGTGTTTGTTTGCATCATATTCCAGAAAAACCGCGTTCCTTTCACCATAATCTATGATGATCATGTAGCAGATTTGGCAATTTAGTTTCATAACTAGAATTGCATGTATTTCCTCACGCTAACAGCTAAAAACTTTGTCAACGGCATGACCTCGAAACTAGGCTGAACATCCTAGAAAATCGACAGAAGACAGGTTTTCTCAATCAACAATTTTTGTTGCCTCCCAGCCTGGTGGTTAGGGACTAGGTTTTCAGCTATTTGAATTATAACGTGAACGTGTGACGTGTATGTGTAGTGTTCCTGAATCATGATTTATTAGTGCTGCAAGTAGAAGAATATGTTATCCATATTGAGGAATGACAAAGAAAACTCTTTTTGCATTTGAATGGACTTTTCCAAATAATAACAATACAATATATAGATGCTATACTTGAAGTATAAAGAAAACAATATATCAATTTACCTGGGGTGACATGCAAACCACTATCGTGACAAGTGGAAAGTTTCCCGAGACGGACTTGACATCAAGATCATTTATCTTAAGATATAGGAAGAAGCAAATAATGCATGCAAGTGCTAATACATGCGCAAGCGAGTGAGTGAAAGCAAACACAAAAACTGGTGGAAAGGGTAAAGCTTCCTCTCACGCCTCCACAACGTAACACTTTGCTTAACTTGTGCTCAAACAGACAAACCAACGATAGTACATGCGCACGCATCATATCAAAAGAATAATGTAACAAAAACCAAAAATGAAATTATATGCATTGTCAGAATCACAAAATAAATATTTATTCATATATATCACAGAATTACAACCATGCAACAATACACACTGTAATTTTAAAATTATTAGGCCTTCACAAGTGAAGCCAACGAGTGCCAAAATTGGGACGCGTTTCGTATTTTTGAGGGTTTCTTTGGTTTGGGAGACCAGTTGGGATGGGACATCCTTTCACTTCCAGTGCCCGTAACCTAAAAAAACAGAGCCAAAATCATTAGACATATAAATACACTGTTTAAATCGGAACAAAATAAGCCGTTTACGCTTGTGATTGAAAATATTATGTGGCAGAGCAGAACATCATCTTTACAACTCTGTAACTCTGACATTATTGAATCTGCAATATTTTGTGACAGCGCAATATTTTGTGATTGTAGAAATATCTTGTAACGTACGGGACGTAATTTAAGTTTAAACTAAAGTTTAAAAAATAAGAGCATATTTTCAAAGTGTGCATTATGGCAATTAATAATTATCGTAAACACATATTTGCTATAATGCTAATAACGTATTTGATTTCTAGTTTTCCCAAATGATTGATATTTGGGATTTTCATGGTTTCTTAGAAACAACCAATATTTTAGCTTATAAGCAAAAAACTTATTGCTGGCTTAGTTTTGTTAAAAAATTTATAGAATATGCAACAGTAGGAATCAAAGAGAGTTCAATCAGTGGTAGAAGAGGTGACATCAGCCAGCCACTTTCTTTGCATACAGGGCTTATGGGATAAAATTGAGCTAGTTGTTTATTTTTGCCATTTGTATCGTTTGAAATCGTTGAATAACAGCGTTTCCATAGCCATCTGGAACGATCTCATTCCATTTCTACATAACGCACACCCACAAATAGTACTTACTTTTGTGTACCGTCTCTATGGAAAGTACGATTAGCTACTGCTAAAATCACAAAATAAACAAACGCATTATTTTTGTCCCGTAGCATACGTTGTCAATTTTGAATAGAAACGTGGGTGATAACACCTCTTCTTCCTCTGAATGAACCCTCTTTGGTAGGAATGAAGTTGACTCTAATTGCAAATAATTTTTGGCTTGTTCAATGATAGCTCTTGTTGCTTTGAATTTTTTTCCTACCTGATTTCTACTGTTCGTCGCTTTTGACACTTGCGAATTACACATTGAATGCAAACTATGGAGCAAATAACATAGCAAAACTGGAGGAATATTTTCATAGAAACAACTATTGCAACAAAACAAAGGAAAAGGACCAAATCGATGGAGTCAACATTTAATTTTTTCCTAAAGGGTATTCCTCCTTTAGTTGATCTCAGATAAAAGTATGATGTAAAATGGAATTATATTAAAGCCACAAACAGTAAGCTATTTAGGATTAGTCACAAAACGACTGCTAGAATTTTCACACGGCCAATAGAAGTTATAAGCATTTTTCTCACATAATATATATACAATAAATACATAAACGCTGACGGGTTTAAAAGCTCTTTGTTGTTTGAACAATTCATTAGCTATACCTTGAACACTCTTGTAATTCCTTGATATGGTCTTGGTTCCAACTCAGAAGCGGGTTTGTAGTAGCCAAAATGGCGAATTCTATAAAATCCAGGATCTGCGTCCGCAGGCACTTTCCAGCTTATTTCAATCACACTCTCTGAGCTCAAAAATTTTGGACGAATCCAGTGGAACCTATAACACATAGTTTTAGTGATAAAGTTTTATTGCTTGAAAATACAAAACTGCAGTTACAAGTTAGTTTGGGGGTAGGGCTAGAAGCTTGTTAATAAACTTACAAACCATTTTTAAAAATAATATACTTTTTCGCTTCATTTCACACGTTTTTAGTAATTGGCATAATGACTAATTAACAAAATACTGAAATTCATTAATCGAAAGAGATAGAGAAAATACCTACTAATGCTCATGAATACATTCCACATACATACTGAGCGAGTAAAATGGATTTCTTCTTGTTTATCCAACTACGCTTAAGTTCGTGCCAAGGCATAAATTAAACTCATAAGCCTAGAAATTGTTCCAATAATATCGTCATTAATATTTTCACGTCAACTTTTAGTTTGTGTGCAATATTCGATATTTATTATAATACCAGACAAACCAGTTTATGCTTTGATTTCAGCGTGTCTTTACATGATAATATGGAGTATCATATTTGTTATGTAAGGGTAAAAAATGATACTCAACGAACTGTAGTACTGTACATAATGCGATGCTAACTCCTACAAAACTTCTATACTTCTCTCAGTAAGACAGTTTAGCTTAGCACAACGTGACCCGATATAATCCGCTAAACGTTCTGTTGCACGTGAACAAAGAAATGGTAATGCATTATATATATTATATAGCATGGATGCTGTAAAAGGAACACAAACATGGAAAAAGTATTTACTGATCAAACAGCACAAAAAAGTGGTAGTGAGTGATGTGTCATGACCCTATATGCGACAAATGCAAACAGAATAATTCAGAAGCAGTAGACATTGTTATGTGGTATTATATTATCTTACTAAACCCACAAATAGCTCAGCCTTAAAAATTATCATAGTGCAAGGAATCTACCTTTTATCCTTGTAAAATTGTTATTGTGGCTCTTCATAAAAATTTCAACTTGGATTTGATTATGAAAATAGCATGCAGTGGGAGGTAATTTCAGAATAGTTGTCCCACGCAAACTACAAAGTACTTATACTTATAAGCGTGTCTTGGCATTCGATAGGTCCCATTTCATACCCTTATCTTCAGCATAATATTATATACACAAGTTGAGTTGAGTCTGATTTTGAATTTAATGCAATTTCAATGAAGTACTACATATATACACATATAACGTCACGTTAATGTTGGAGACTTGCAACAGTACATTGATACAGACGGTATATTATCAAATTCTCATAAAAACTAGTATGAACGAAGCAAATTAAAAGGACGACATAAACCTGTCTTTCACCATGTGCCTTTCTCCATTACAAACTTTATGTGGATACTTAAGTTTTCGTAACCTTTCACCAACTACAAGTCGCATACAAAATACATAAGCAAGATGCACTTACTTTGTGCTCCAATCAGCATCAGTGGCGATTGTTTTCCATCTTGTGGCGTTGACATCCTGTTCAACAATGAGGAATGTTCCTCCTCGCATTGTGTTATGACGAGGGTGACCTCCTGCAAACTGAACCACAACTGTTCCTCCAGGATTTACTTGCGGAACTGGTTCGACGAGTACATCTCCAAATGTTTTCAGCAACGGAGATGTGTCTAAGACAATTGGACGAATCAGTGACCACTGTTTTTCAAGCAGGTTGGGAGGCAGAGGACCGACATCTACACTTTCACCCTTAAAATTGAAATAATAAGACAGTTCATTAGGAACTCTAAATTATACCTTGATTATTACTGCTGATCACTAGACATAATTTATTCTTAGCCAATTATTAAAAATGTTGGAATTTGTAAGCCTTATCTTCAGCATAAGCTTTTTTGTAGTTATTTTAAGCTATTGTTATCTTTAATGTAAAGCTAGTGTTATTGTTATTTGTTAAAAGTGAGAACCAGTGACTTTCACCAATAACTCTGAACACCAATGCCTTTTATGGTAAAATCTTTACCGCCAATAGATGTTCTGAAAGCATTGCATATTGCTTGAGATATGCATCCAGGGTGTATGGTCCATATAAAGTAGACGCCGCTTCATATCGTTGTTTCGAATACTCCTCAAATGTTGTAATGTAATGAGTGTAAACATTGCTAAGTCCGGCAATGACAACATGTTGGTTTACGGGCTGAGTGTTTCTTACGATTTCTTCTATCCTACCTCTCAGTCGACGGCCAGCCATTGTTGTTAATTCTCCGGGCACTCCAATTATATACAGATTTCCAACTTGTAAAATCTGAGTTTCCACTATGCTTGGAATCCAAGGGTAGGGAATATTAGCTTCTCCGACAGGTAAAAGAATTGGTTTCGGCCTATGGGATGAGTAGCAAACCAAACAAAACAAAATGCTTTACAAATGTCAACATCATGAATCTGAGATTTTTAGTTCATGGCTAATTCGGTTTGATTTCATAAAATTGCATCATCGAATGTTGCCCTTTCTCTATTACGTACCGTAATTATAAAATGTGTGTTTCATGTTGGTACCTTTGACAGTCTACAAGTTCGGCAGAAGGTTTTTTCAAAATATCACGAACTATATCCCAAAAGGCATTTCCTGACAATTCACCTTGCACAAAGTCGAACATTCCTGGACCGTCGGTGGTTCCAGCTGCAAAGCTATAACCGAGGGCCCCTGGACAAGTTCTCTTTTTAATTATAGTCTGATTATCCCAGGGATCCCTAACTTCGACCTTGAAAATCACAGGTTGCATATTACGATCATTTGATTAGTTCAACAAAAAATTACTAAGTTGGAACATTTTTAAATTCTAAGTTGTACACATCCACGTGACACTGTTATAAAATACAGCCTGAAAGACTATTATCTTACCTCATAGTTAGACATGTCGATGTATTGATGTATAAAGTTCACATTCCCTTTTAATTGTTCGGACTCATCTTTATTTTGAAATAGCTCGTGTGCAACATCGAATTGCTTTTTTCCAATTATTTCTGTGCTTTCTTCCATATCTTTTCCTGGACCAAATGCAATGCACTTTTGAACATATTTACCGCATGTACTCTGATAATTGTCGCATTCTTCTCCAGTATCAATACATTTTGGGCCTAAGGTGTTTGGCGAAACATCGCCTAAATTGCTAGATGCGAAAGCAGCGACAAAGTCCCCCTTTCCTGGTCTTGCGTCTGGATTCATCTCGTATTCAAAGAGCATACTAGCGTATCCTTTGTTGTCTCCGGAAATAAGTCTGTTTGTGTTGTTCATGGATGTAGGGTGCACAGGAAACCAATTTATTAAACCAAGAGGTTTTCCATTTTCTCCTTCGATCCGTACGAGAACCATTTCTTTGTCCACGTTATCATTGTATCTTGAGAAAATGAATCATATCACTTAAAAATTTTCTATGTACTATAAAACACAAAGATAATCAATTCGTTAACCGACAAAAATTGATACAGCACATCATAAAAAACTCATTAAGGCATTGCAAAAAATGAACTTCCTGATCTTGCCTGAACAGAAAATTATTATGACATGTCACCCCTCATTTTGAATATTCTGTCCCAAAGAACTAGCTGAATTAACCCCAAATGAAAAGAAGCAGGGGATATCCTTATTCTTCAAATGATAAGGGCATTTTACTTTTGATGGTTTTTACTCATTTTAGATTATCCAGCTCGTACTTATTCATAACGGCTTTTCAAATCTATCTATCATCGTTATTTCCTACTCGAAAAGGATACTATGTACTAGAATGGTGCATGCTTCCATTCGTTGCTTACAGGTAAATGAACACATAAGGCAACGTTGTCATTTATTCAACAACTAAAAATACACATGAATCAATTCCTTGTTGGAATTTCATAATGCGTCATTTCACATTAGTGGAAGCAATGCAGCAGGAACAATGTATGCTATGTGTACTAGTATCCCTTCTGATTCCAATATCACATCAGTATTATCCTTGACCTTGTTCTTGTTCATAGTGTGTTTTTCTTGTTTGTCGTAATTTTGTGTTCACAGCCTCTAGTGGACCCTACGGTTTTCGCTTACTCTAATAGATAAATGTAACTTGCAGCTAGGTAACTTCCTTCTATAACCGGGTGAAGTTAGGAAAAAGTACTTGGAACATATTCCTTATCATCAACAGGAACAATATGTTCCTCTTGAGACAGAAACCTTTTGTAATGTCAATATTTACGCATCTTTATGCTTAAAACATCTCGAGTTTTAAGACATCATACATCTTGTTAGCTTTCATGTAAGATAAAACCTGTAATGTAAACTTTTACATAGATAGCGAATTGACATAGGTATTATATAACTCATACATCATATAGTCATATACCATTTAAATGCCGAGTCATATCTGCTGCCGGTATATCTATTCTAAAAAATCATTGCAAACGGAGAGTAGAAAGGTAGCGTGGAGTTTAAACCATAAAATCAAACTAATCAATCCTATAAAATATTGTTGTTTTATTGTTTAACAACGCCTACCCGTCCTGAGTCGTTATTGCTGGCTGATCTGTAAAAATGATTCATTTAATTCGTCCGAGTTTTAAAAACCCCTCTACTCTATGTGGCATATTTGCGTTTACGGACTTATGGAAGTATAGTACGGAAATTGATGATGTTAGAAATAGAGGAAGGAATGATGGTCACAACAGCGCCATCCATGTTAATGATCCCATGTTATTTTTCGAACGAATACTTTGTCTCAATAAATACTCAAAATAAAAACAAAATAAAATACAAAACACAGCAAAAATTGTTATTGACTGATTGATTGTCTCAGTGTATCAACAATAGAACGCACTAGCGCTAAAAGGGGATAAAGTATAACCAGTCATAACTATACCCTGCATCGACATTTTTCTTGGATTTCCATTCCTCTTTTAAAATTTCTTTTAGTACTATGGACAGCCAACGACAATGACACAGTATTTTTGTGAAGATTAGTGTACCAGTGCTAGCTTTACTTTTTAAAAATAAGTACAAAAATGTTTACTCTGCTTATAGTGAGTCGCGTTGCAAAAATAGGAATGCGAGTTAAGTTAATTTGCTAGCATTTTCATTTCTGAAAGTCCCAAATATTCACGAGAAGCAAACGTTCAATAAAATACAAATATTATTAAACGCGTCACATGAAAGTCTACCACATTGATGCTACTAAAAACACAACTCTGAAAGTGAACTTTGCAGAAAACCCTTTCCAATAAAAATAAAAGTATAAAAAGAGAAAGCAGCTTTCTGACGCATTCTTATCTAAAAATAAAAGAAGGCATTTGTACATCTATTATCTTTGCCCTTGAACTGAAGTGAGTAAATGGTGGGACACTTCAAAGTTTGTTTGTGCATACAAACATAATTGCCTGGCATTACCAATAAAAATGCTTGTACAAGACGTGCTTTCAAAAGAAAATTTTAAAAGAAAATAGCAAGTATTACAGAGCTCTCTCCCACTCTGGATTGGCAACATAAGATGTTGGACTCCTGTTGATATTCGCATCCTGAACTTCCTTTTTACTTATAAACAATTTTCCCGGCTGGAGATTCGCGTGTGCTTTTTGAATGCTTTGAACCATTCCATCTACGATAGCGTCAAAACTGGATTTCATGAATCCAAGGCTGGTAACTCCATACATGAGATATTGGAGATAAGCTCCCGGACCGCTGTGGGTGTGTGTTCCACTCAGTAGCACATTCTGTGTTGTATAAGTATCTCCATATATTTCTTGTAATCTATCAACCACCTGTAAAGCAAATAGATGACACAGCATTTATATTCCACTGTCTGTAAAGCATGATCCAATAGTAATTGACATCAGCAATAATTAAGGATTGCGTTCTTGGGATGGTTGGTTGTGCTAATTGGAAGAAAGTTTAAACTACACGTGTACAAACATTTTTAGCCACTATGAATTGTCTATGGCTTTACATTTTTCTGCGAATGCCCTTCCCCCAGCGCGTGTCACTTTGTTCAAGTCTACAAAATAATTATACTATGGAGAAACCTAATGGAAGGTTATCAAACGGAGAGATCTTGATTTTTCGTAACCGCCTGCACATCCATTGAAAGTTTAATCTTATGATATTTCCCATTCTATTGACGTAATCACACCCAATAAGGAACGCGTGTCTTTTATTTGGTGAAAGAACAATAATACCTACATGACAATACCTAATTCTAAGTTTTATTATGGGAAGCAACATAATAATTGTGCATACATCAAACACAACTTCAAGTAAACAGTTTGTCATTCACTTTGTTGTGCTGCAGAAAAATGTACGACGTAGTACGGCGGATGTACTATGTAGTAGGCAAGCTGTTTTTGGGGTAAACTGATACTTGTGCTTCCAGAAGTGACAATGATAGTAAATTTCTTACCGTAAATTTGGTAGCCTGATCTACCATACCCATGTCAGCAGAAACAAACACAACCGGCTTCCCGTTTTCGCCGGACTGAAAGATGAAAGCTCTCGCAAACAGTCTCGTATGGATTCCTTGTGCTGATTGAGATGGATTAGCGTACCCCATCTGTATTTGGAACAGACCAAATCCCAGTCTTAACGAATTTGACGAAGAAGAAATGCAACTACTTTTGATCTCTTCCTCATTGGAGGAGAAAGTATATTATGAGAGATTTTATTTAGCCTTCTTTTTTACCATTCCAAGCTCTGCAGACGGTCCAGTTATATCAGCGATTCCTATTCCAACCATGTATTCTCCATTTTCGTTTGCTATACCACTTCCGCAAATTCCAAGCAAGATCACAAAACCGAAGATGTACAATTTTTGTGTCATTTTGAAGAAACTATTTTTCACGAGGTCATGAAAGTATAATTAGTGAGCCACTACTACTTGGTGTTCAAACCTCTCTAAGTCACAAAATTAGACACCACACAGGGCTGACACATAAATTCACAGTAAATACACAGTCATATTTTTCGCTTGTCATACGACCCGCAAAAGTGCATAAATTAAGCACTTGGGTGCTCGATTTCGCAGACTCTTTCTTGTCAATTATTGTCAACATAACAGACAATATCTGGCAATAGTGATTTATCATGACCATTATCATGCACATATTTTTACCTCGAACCTTGTAATCTGAATTCCTTACCTAAGAACGAAACTTCATATAAGCACTAACCTTCATCATTCGTACGCATTGCCAAATCGTCGTATTAGGTAACAACGAACACTTGTGACACAGAGGTCAGTTGAAAGAGGGATCAGGAACAGTTTGCACGTTGCGTTGCTTGTCTATTTTAGATAACATAACATAATGAGAATTGTGCAAAAAACGGTATTGGTACCTAATCAATCATCAGCACTGAGATTAGAAAAATGTCATGTAAGACTAGATCAACCGATCTATCAATTTTATCAAGTCATATGTTCTGAACACTGTTATCTTTTACAATTTCTCAATAATTTTTTTGGAAGATCAATGGGCTTTTAAATTGGAATCCATATTTTTTCGTTTTTGAGGATATTGTCATATGTCAGTGTTGGCTACGATAAAAGAAACTGCTGCTCAAACTTCATGTTGCCCTCATAAAAACTGAAAGATTCATGCTTAAGTACTGTCTATGCGATGACATTAACAATTTTAAAGTTTGAATGTTCCTAAAAATAATTTCCTTTGCTATAAAATATTGCTCCATAATTTACCAATCTTTATAGACGAAAGCGTTTTTCAGGATGTGTGGCTAAAACATCTCAACATCAGATAGTATTAGCATTAGTTTTATGTTTCAAATGAAGTATAATTAATTCGATCATGTTATTTTAACCAAGTTAGAAACATAAAGAAGGAAGATGGTTAGGTGTGTATTTTGAAGCCTAGTTGTGTACTGTGCGACAAATTAGCTTACCCATATTGTTGCCAAAGACGTTTCGTCATTTTACGAAACATGTAATAATTGAGGTCTGTCGCAGCATTAATGTTCCATCTTCTATTCATCTTTCTAGGAATATACGGACACGTAAAATAGCTTATGTAATTTATTGTTTTAGTCAAATGAAAATTTATGCGATTTCTGTGCATTATTAAAGAAACACCCTTCAAAAATTATTTTGCATACGTTGGTTGGGAATCCCAACTTGGAATGAAATTTGGATATTTTAAATCTTATATCATGCTGGACAATATTTCTAAAGAGTGAAACTCTGCTGTAACTTTGAAAATTTGTAGAAACTTTTAAAACGGCCAATTTGTAACCTAAGCAGCATTGGCCGTAGAAAATTGCAATTAGCATACAAATTATTATTTGACTTTGTAACAATCAACAATGGACAATGGATTATCACAAAGAGCCCACGTGAAAGTTTATACTTGCGCATTGCGGAGTCCTGTCCTTGTTTTATAACAGTCATCTTGTAAAATTATCTGTCCTGTTTTAAAAGTGTGTTGTATCGTATCCCAAGGAATAGTATAATGTGTATGCTTTATAAAGAAACTATAAATGACTTCAAAGATTTAATTTTTAAAACATTTATTGTTCAGTCTGAAATATTAAATTAGTGCTATATCACAACGAACAAATATTTAACTGACGCAAACTGTAAGCTATAAATAATGGTCATGGTTATTTATCTGCTAAAATGGTTGTGTTCATTCATTACTGTATACTAAAGATTATGATGACTAAAATGTTCTCAACAATATCACTGAAGGAATAAGCGAATAATTGTGACATCCATGAAATTTCACTCCTGGTCATGTCCATTTCCATTCTTCCAAACTGATTGAAGGTACGTAGATGTGTTTTCATAGACCACAAAAGTGATGGCTGTTGCAGGTACAACTCGTGTTAGGTTCGGAACCAGTCCTTTGTAGAATCCTTTCATTCCTTCATTTCTATTGAATATACCCAACCAATACCGAATGAATTAGTTATGTGAGATTAAATGTTAGTCTGGAAAATGCGCAAAAATATGCTCGAAACGCTAGTTTACTTAAAATAATCACTGTTCCAGCAGTGCAAACGCGATCTTATGAAGGAAAATAGAAAAAGTCAGTGTGCTGCTTTATTTCTTTAAAAGTCTACCTTTGAGTGTCTTTTAACTGTAAGAATAAATATTCACCTAATATTTTTTTAAATTGCAACTTGTGCTACTTCTAACTCAAATGGTGACACCGTAAAAAAGGTCAAACTGCCTATAATGTATCAGTTTATATCAAAACCAATTAGCACTCCAGCCACCAGCTTTAATTATTAAGTGTTCCGTTTCCCCATTTTACAACTGGGGTTTGTATTGCGTACGACGGAATCTAACATTGTTTACTTAACAATTACAGATATCCGTATGTATGTATTGCATTTTTGTATTTTGTAGATATTTAACAGATCCATTCACTCTAACTATGTGATAAATGAAAACGATTCTTATCACGGAACAATGTCACAAAATTACACTCTATAATAATAGCAAAAATCTAGAGAGTATTAACACACAAATATCTGTGGGCGTTTCAATTGCAATAAATACGAACAATTATAAATAGAAAGGGTATAAATAGGTATAAATGTGAACTTTATAACAGTACAAAGGTTCATTCCACGTTCGCCCCATGTACTATACCACAAATGAAAGAATAACGAACAGTTATCAGATCAGTTCGTTTGATCCTCGTCTTATAGCATATTGAAACATAATATTAAATAGTATATGTCACTCACAAAAACCACTGTTTTCACAAGTAATATCCGATCCTGACATTTAACAGAAATGGATATAAAATTATAACTGATAAGCTAAACGGTTAACGTCGAAGATATTTAAAGCAGATAGTATATAATATTACAAAAGTCTAAAAAGACCGCGTCCTTATGTACATTACAGTTATGTCCCTCAGATGACTTTTGTAGTATTTAAACTGTGTGCTCATTACATTGTATATATTCACATGCGTTTGGCATTGAGTTTGATTTGACATAACATCAAGGTATATTAAATATACTTATCAACTTTTTGGATTGTTCGTAAATTTTTCATATATTAAAAACACAAGACATATATTTGGTGTCACATGAAAAAGATAAGGTGTTAAGCCCTTATAAAACCCTCTCAATCCTTCATACCTCCAAGTTTGACGCATAACATCCATTACTCCTTCGTAATGACGATGCTGATCTTGAAGTCTTGCTCTAACAACTTGGTAAGGGTAGGTGGTTCCAGCAGCTATCAGTTTTGAAATCGCAGCGAATGTTAAATATTCTACAGATTCCTAGTAAGAGGAAAAATACAACAAATTCTTTTCACATTCGTTTCAATTGATTATGTATTTATAAACATTGGTTTAGATTGGGAAACGATTGGCCTTACCAGTTTAGCATCAATGGGCATGTTTCGATATTTATTGTAAACAGTCTTCATTTCTTCATACACCATAAACTGAATGGCTCCATGAGAAACGCCAAACATTCCAGGTATAAAACCTCGATACAATCCTCTGATACCCTCCATCTTATAAACCTTTACTAGAGCATCAGCCATTCCCCTGTAGTAAATACTGCTTGGATTTGCAGCGGCTCCTGCACCCCCTGTACCTAATAAACAAGTACAATTCAAAGAATGTATAATTATTTTTATAAGCTAGAAACAGGCGCATAAATATTTTTATTTCGTTATTTGCAGTTAATTACAAGACGTACCAACTAGCTGTGGGGAACCAGCAACTGGGGCCACTGATCCATACTGCAAGCACAGTCGAGTTTTAACAACCCACAATGGGTTGGTCACAACTAGCGTCAATACTCCAGCTTCTGCAGCGATAGTCATGTGACCCAAAGGCCCCAGGTCTTTCTTGGTATCTCCACCTTGCCATTTGGTTTTGAGAGAGTTGTAAAACAAAAAATAAAGACCCCATGCGCTTCCGGCACCCCAGACATTTGGTGTCACACCCCTGGAAAGTTTAATAAACCACTTTGTTGTAATAAACTGTAATATAGTCTAAAAAGGAACTGCAATTGTCAATTTAGGTTTCTTACCTGTAAAGTCCTCTTATTCCCTCATCCCTTAAAATTGATTTAAAGGCATGGAATAATCCGTTGTACTGCGGTCTTGAGCTCAGCCCATCACTAACCGCAAATCTAATTTTCACTAGATCAAGCGGGTGCAAAATCAGCGTAGAAGCTACACCTCCGGACACTCCTGCTATTAAATGCTCCATTCCGACAAAATAAAAGGATGATTTTCGAATATCTTTGCTGGATCCTGTTCCTGGACGACTGTGCAAACTACTCCGGGAAGCGTTCTTGGACTGTACGGAAGTATCCAGTTTTATGGACTCGCTACTACTTCTATTAACACTTGTGCTATCTGGATGATGAATTATTGGTTGAAGAGCATGAACTGAGTAGGGTTTAAAAATAAAGCTACTAAATTTCGTGTCACGATAATTTGAACTATTTAGACTAGAAGATTGAGAACGTAAAGTTTTTCGTTCTTTGTCACAATATGCACAAAATGTTTCACTGAGGCTAGAAGCAGGAAGGATGATTGTTGCACGTCCATTTTTTAAATCGTTAGTTACAACACTGTCTACATGCAGTTGATGATGCTCATTCTTTTCCTTCATTTCTGGTTAAAACTGCAGCACGAAATCTAAAAACAATAGAAACCAAACATTGTTAAGTCCTTTCTAAATAAAGCATTTCTTAAGGGATCCTTTCTCCCCATTGTTCATGAATAAAACGAGTATATTTGTACATTATGGTGCAATATGGATAAATGCTTCACAACCCAGCCAGCCTAAAAAGTGATAAACCCTATCTACTTTTAATCTGGATTTTGTTAGTTATTTCGAAATATATTGAATAGTTTGCAGTTACTTGAGAACAGTGGAAAATCCACAGCAAGTGCTATTATTAAAGTCCGTACTTGCACCAAAAGCATGCATTTTATTGATGGTAAGGCTAAAACTGCTACGGCTCAAGTATTATGTACTTCAATTTGACGTTAACAACTAAAGAGCTGCATAATTGTCTTTCATTACAGGTTTCCATTTTAATTCATGCCAACATTTTAGCATGCACATGGGCAAGAATATCCATGTGACGTGACAAACTCTGCTTTTGTATCGGATTTCCATGCACCCCCTTGCATCGCACACGTAATCTTGACTTGCCTTTCAAGTGATGGAAGAGTTTATTCTCACAACATAATCGTCATAAATCGCACCCAACCATGTGCCGTAACCTCGTTTAAAAATGCTTTTCGCTCTAAAATTGTGAATATTTAATATTAATACACAATCGCTTCACCATTTTGCTTTGCTTGCTTGTAACTTATTGCCACTATGTAGTATCATAATAATAAATCCAGTTTACCAGTTTTCACCTATTACCCAACGGGATTGGACTATGGATTTACGAATATGTTTGGGTAACCAGCCACGATTTCTCATTTTAGGTTATCTTCTAGGATTGACTAAAACGAAATGATGACAAGATGGTTTAGGCAGGTTGGACTGGTTTAATTGCGTAAGCAAAAGGTTACACGAGTTAAGTGGCCAAAGGTCAACATGGATAAAATATTTTTCAACGAACCTTGTGTAGATTTTACATTTCATAAAATACTTAAATGTATAACTAATGATTCAAATAAAATAAATGCTATACCAATACCACTCCCTAGAACATGAAATCCTAACTCTTTTTTCTCTTCTCATTTGTGGGCCAACTACGTCCAGTTGCCAGTGTCACAATTGTAGGTTTTTCAATATAAGAGAAAGTTTACTTGCATAAAGGAACTCATAGCAGTCTTTCTTTGGGTGTTTCTTAATGAAGCTTACAAATTGCACCGATTAATTTAAACAGTAAGAAAATAGTCCTTACCTCAAAGGATTTCAAATGCAGGAAGTTATATCACTGGCGAAGTATTCATTTTATTGCACATTGTCACACGTGATGGTGAATTCAACTTCACCTTGCCTTATGGCTTTTAAAGAATAGTAAAACAAGTTGAATTTATGGTAGATATTTGACTTGCATTTTCAAAGCCCATCATGGTTATAGAAAAGATTCAAGTGCAAGCACTTTGAAATCTCTGATGAAAATGAAAATCTGTATAGAATATTTTTTAAAGTAAGGTTGCATGTTGCCTGGTCCGTTTCGTCGGGCACATTTTTCCTTCAGTACTTTTCCTTTGGCTCACAATATTTTCCACATTGTACTTTTAAAAGTGTACCACTGCAACTCAATCCTGTTAGAAATGTACGTGCCATGCAATGTTACCCCCATGCTTTTAGTATATACCCAGCATTTTTATGAGTCGATATCCCAACTTGAAAGTATTGCTTTTTGGGCTTTTGTGTTTCTCTTTCTATACTTGTCTGACTGCTTGCTGATCAATGGGTGATCACCACGATGATATGCTTGCTGGGTTGGTTGTAAGTTGGGACTGGGTCCGTCACCCTTTTTACTGGTTTCCTACTACTGTGTAATATTTAGAGGGGTTAATATGGTAAGAACATGATGCAACATCGTTTGTCGCTTTTACATACACGCTGTGAATGTGTGACGAGGAAGAAAGGAAATTAAACCATCAACACAGGATAGTAAAGAAGTTATTTGATTGACGCCTTAAAAGTTTCGCTACGATGAGTTAATGCTAAGCTTAACCCTACTGAATTCTACTTTTATGCATAGTACGCGATAATTTGCGTCTGACGTAAAAAATAGTACACGAGGAGTCACAAAATGATGAAGTCATTGAAAGCTACAAAATTATAGAAACTATGCTTCATGTATTGTGGAAAATTTTCTTTGAAATGCTTGCGTCTTGTATTGGAATGGAATGAGGAATGAATGGTGGTACAACAAAGTTTTTGATTAGTGCTTCAGCAAGCTGCTTCATCAAAATGGCTTTAAACAAACTTTTACATTGCAAAGCAAGGTACATGGCACCTAAGTAATGAATATTCCCCAGTTTCACATAGTTCACATTTATAAATGCATACATTTCATTTTCGAATAGTAATGAAGTTTGCTTCGAAAGTAAAATTAAAATGACCACTTTTACAGAAAAACAAAGTGACAAGCAAAATACATATCACGGCAGAGCAGACTGCGTGTCTAGTGCTTTGCCAAATGTCAATCTGATCTGATCGCTGCAACGTAGAAAAAGGCTTTTAAAAAGCACTTTTCGAAAAGTTTATGTTTTAAAAATTAAAGTGTACATATTACTTGTACACGATATTTTTGTATATTATGCTACTACATTATTTTGTATATTATTCTTAGTTCACTAACTTTAAATGATATCGATCAAGCATCCAAGAAGCCCTAGTAGAGATTCCATTAAAGGAAATATTCTTTACGTACAAGTACGTAGCTAAAAATTACAAGTCTCATCTAAGCGTAAGATATTATTTCCTTTTTGAACAAAAATAATACTTTAATGATTTAATTAGTTCCTCTTCCTGTCACACTATGTTTTGTTAAATATTGCATCTTGCAGCAGGAAATGTCTGCCAGTCTGCCAAGAAGTTCAGAACTAAAGCACAAATTCTTATGCTGAATGAATATATGAGCAATGCCTTCTGAACTTCTGAAGGTTCCTGACCACTGTTGTGACCACATACCAAGATTGACGATTAAGTAAACATGTTTTTGTAGCATCGATATTAGGGTAGAAAAGAACTTGGGCCATTTTGCATAGAGACAAGACAAACTAAACTAGTATGAGGTTTACAATGCAACCAGGTCGCAGTCTCATCATCTCATATACCTAACATGCTTTGTACTTTGTAAAACCATTTCCGACCAAATCCAGATAACATACACGTCAGAAATCACAGATAAACTGGTTATTTCTAGAATTGTTTTTGATCAGAAGTATGAAAAAGTTATATACACGTATTGCAGCACACAAGCCAAGAGGTTTTCTGTGATCAATGCTGATATGAATGGTGTTGGTGACTTTGTTCCACTTGCATGGATTTCATTGTGTCAAGTTTTTACTTTGCGTCAGTATCTCTGCTCGTGGCACTCGAGTGGTTACGTAGCTGTTGTGTAAGCTTAAGTAAGTACGCAAAAATGCAAAATAATGGAGATAGCAAGCTCTAATTCAATTGAATAGTGTTTCATAACATGATTTGTTTCAACAAGACTGCGTTGCAAGAGTTTTCAAACCATGATAGATACGGTAAGAGAAGTCAATTGGTTTACGGTTGTACTGTACTACAATTGCTGCTTATAGATGGTAAAAATACTAAGGAAGGATGGAAGAAATGTATACATGAATGAATGAATAATAATACTTTTTTAATATGCAATACTTCCACCGAAAATGAATCATCGTATACATCATGGACATAGTTGGATACGTTCAGATTTCTTGTATTTATTGAAAACGTGTAAAATTATGACACATCAACGTTAGCAAAGCATTATGAATAACTCATGAAATAGAAATTGGATGGATATTTTTAAAACTCAATCTTTGGAATCAAATGTCGAATGGAACATTATTCTTTCTTGCATGATAAAGAGCCAAGACCAAGTCCTTAACTTTAGGGTGGCTGTTTACAAATTTCTCTTGCGTAGAATCAAAAAATTCTTGAAGAAAGCCCGGCTTGTTTTCTTTGCGCTCATATTCATAAGCTTGGAGTATCATATCAAAACGATCCAAATCCTTGACCAATTTTGCTTCCTTTGTTTGGCCAGCCTCGTATTCCTATGTTCAATGTTCAAGGACGAAATGATAGAGTGTATAATTTAAAAACAGATAACTTTTTAAAAATAACATGGCTAAATAACCAAGTTGAAATCTGTAATCTTTACTTACCTGGAAAAGTTGACGAATCTCATCTGCACTTTTATTTGGAATCAATGCAGCCAACTTTTCAATGGCATCAGTTTCAAGCTTGTGTTTGTCGTCCTCGCTGACTCCATCATGAGGAGTAATGTCTCCAATGATAGATTCACCGAGGTCATGGACAAGCGACATCTTTATGCATTTATTAATGTCCAGTGATTCGTCCTCCACCACAAATGCACTCATTATAGCCATACGGTACATGTGACCAGCGACAGTTTCAGGTTTAGAAACATTTTTACGCACCCATCCTGTCCGCTCAAGGTGCTACAAAATAAAAATTCAATGAATACTATTCAATACTGAAATGAGACATTCATTAAGAGATACGAAAAGAAATGAAAGACAATCATAGCAAAAAGCCAACATTTGAACGGGCTTGCTTTAGCTCATCGAACGGTGCTGACCGAAACCTTTTACTTTGACTAGCTATATACCAACGTACCCCAATAAATCAAAATGTGAAGGAGCGAACGTGTTGAAGTAAGCAGGTGATGGGGGCTACATATCGGCGAATTGCAAATAAAATCATGTTGGTTTGAAAGACGCTGTTACTTTTACCTTGAGTTTCGAGACGTAATTTAGGAACTGCAATTGTGGCACCATCCCTTCAGGTTTGGTATCCTTCACAGATTCTGCCATGATTCCCCAGTCAACAGTGCTCGGTAAGTTCGTATGGAAAATCGCAAACACAAGGTGTTGTTCTAACTTTCACTCTTCTGGAATAAGTTCACACAAAATGCTGAACGAATGAAGCATTCACTAAGTGCATAACGAATAGCATGTATACAAAGCCATAAACATGAGAAATGCATCTATAGAAAACTATGGGGAAAAGGTTTAAAGGCACTAAAAAACTTGAGGACGTTTTAACACATAATGACTGGTGACTTTAAGATTTTTGTTACAAAATCGGTTAACGTCATAATACTTTTATTAAAGTGAACTAAAATTGTATCTAGATGAATGAATGACTGATGAATTGTACGAAAATCTTTTTAAAATGCAGTGCTGTCTAAGCATTTTTATAGAAATAATTCTTGAATCCCCAAAATTACTTCTTGAATTCTAAAATGTGATTTTCATTTTAATTTTTAAAAGAAAATGTCTACTTGTTTTTCAGGAAGAATGCTATTTAGCAGATCCGTTAGAAGCATGGGATTTGCAAACGAGACTTCATGGTGTGCTCGCAAGTTTTCTCGGAACGTTGCCACAAATGCCAATGTTGACAACAGTGCGAACAATGCTCCAACAACTGGAAACACAGAAAATGCCAGCGGCAGCAATGACGCTTCCTCATCAAATGTATCTAAAGGAGGATTTGTACAAGCTATGGCTAAATTGGAAGGTCATGAAAGCTTTCCCAAAACTGTTCGATTTTCTCCTCTTGTTCAGGTTTGTATTTCTTTATCTTCCGAATGTATATTTATCGTCGGCGCTTTTGGATGCAATCTTTGCAAAGTTGGTTCTTGGCTTTGTTCGACTAAAATTCTTACTACATATACATACTTTTTACTTTTACTGTTGTAGATGGGGGATCCTCAAGGAAAAATTGTCCAGGGCACTATTGTGCATGTAGTCGATGACGATCTTTATATTGATTTCGGAGCAAAGTTCAATTGCGTATGTCCCCGACCTCAAAAGAATGGAAGGTATGAATGAACTGTATAATGTAATGTATATTAAGTAGCTGGAATACTGAAAAACAGAATTTCTCAAGGTCGCTCATAGTTAGTTTGCATGATCCACATTTTGTCGAAAATAAACATTTTTAATTGTACATTTGTTACAGCGCTTACACCCTGGGAAAGAAGGTAAGGCTGATGGTGCATGACTTGGAACTATCCACGAGATTTCTTGGAGCCAAAACTGATCTCACAATACTTGAAGCTGACTGCTCCTTACTTGGACTTGCCAGATCAGAAAAATAATCATGCATTTTGTTAAAATGATTTGATACAATTAAAATAGTACGTTATTAGTTTTTCTAAAAATAAACTCCAACATTCAAACCGTCTAACCGAATTAGGTACTGTGCTGTGTACTCATTTTGGAATTTTTACTAATACCAATTTCGAAAAATGCTATCTATAGGAATTTTATTAAACCAGCATCAACTTGAATTCAGGTGCACCAATAATATCACAATACAATTTAATGCATGTTATCACGAAAGCTTATCTTTTTCATATACAAACTTATACAATACGTGAAAAGATATGATGATATGCTTTACTTTTCACCATACATGTGATGTTCTCTGAAAATTAAAGTAAATATTTGCTTGCAATAAAAAGTTCCTTTTCATATGACCTTTTCTGCCAAAGTATTCAATAACATTAAAAATACAGACAAAACAACATGAAAGATAAATACAAATAAATTTTGCAATTTAATTATCGATATCTCCGATTCTATAATATAAAAGTGACAGATAGAACGGAGTTCTACTTTATAAAACATAAAATGCAAGTAAATTCGTTTCTAGCTTAAGTTACCTTAAAGTTTGAGCTATCGCGTAAATACGAATACGCACAATATACGCAGCTAACAAGGAAGTTCCCATCAATCAGCATCAAAATGAACAAAAGCGAACGTATTCCTTTATTATCCACATCGACAAAAAACGAAACTACTGAAAGGTCTCCCGGATATTTGCTAATTTCTGTACCACCAAGAAGCAAATTTACAAAGCATTTGGATACAGCCGGAAATTATTGCGGAACCTTTGTCGCTATAAGTGCAATAGCTTTAGTATTCTTTTTGATACTAGGAATATCCTTTCGAGCGAATGTTTCAGAAATCGTTCGAGAAAATTATCATGTGAAAATGGCGTCGGAACCTAGTTCAATTGCTGCTTCCAGTACTAATCAAGTAATTGAAACGCCTTTGGGCAGTGTCAAAGGATATGTTCACCAAAGCCGTGGAGGAAGGAACTATCTCGCTTTTTATAAAGTGCCCTACGCAAAACCCCCAGTTGGCAACTTACGGTTTAAGGTTGCTTTTAAAAGGAATTGAAAGAGATAAATGTTTAGAAAGACTGAGTGCCTTCTTTTATTATGCGTAACAAGTTATAAGTATTTTAACTTGTATCTTTTAAAGGATCCCCAAGCAGTGGATCCTTGGGTTGGAGTTCGAGATTTTGACAAAGTCTCTCCCTCATGTATTCAAAAATCAAAGCACGTTGCAGAAAATATTCCCCAGGGGGAGGAAGATTGTCTCTACTGCGATATATACGTGAGGAAATTGGTAAAACGTTTCCTAAAAAGTCTGAATTAAATTAAGTGTTAAAAATAATTTGATTTTAAATAGGTTCCCCTTGCGGGTAATGAAACTGGCTCGACTCACGCGGTAATGATCTATGTTCATGGTGGAGGTTTTGCTGACGGAAACGGAAGTAGATATGGAGCTGAATATCTGATGGACGAAAATGTGGTTCTCGTTACATTCCAGTATCGACTAGGACTGTTTGGTAATAATCTAAATTCATTTAGATGTCTGAATATATTTGAATTGAATAGGACGATTAAACCATCTTCCTTAAAATACACAATAACTATCAAAACCCTAAAAAACTTAGAACTACTCATCAGTAGTAGATTTTAAATGTATACTTTGGTTTATACGGAAGGTTTCCTAAATACTGGAGATAGAGAGGCCACAGGAAATATGGGCTTCAAGGTGTGTTTTAAACGTTTTATATACTTTAATTATAAATAATTGACTTGAATTTTGCTAAATAGGATCAAGTAATGCTGTTGAGATGGGTTAAAGAGTACATTAAATTTTTTAGAGGAGACCCTACGAAAGTTACTTTGTTCGGTAATTATAATAACTAAAGTTGATAGACGTATCATGTTTCATTAGTCATAAAACAAACCAATGTTTTTCATTCTTTTCAGGTAACTCGTCAGGAGGTTTTTCAATAAGTTTTCTTATGATTTCCCCTATGGCAAATGGTACCAAAATAATTCAATGTAACATTATATATAGCATTTACGAATCAGTTGATTTGATATTCTCCTTTCAGGACTTTTTCATAGAGCAATTTCGCAAAGTGGAACAGTTCTGTGTGAAACCAACACTATTATAGACCTGCAACCGGAAGTCACCAAGAAGGCTGTCGCAGAAGCATTTAACTGCTCAGAGGAAACGTCTTCCCAGCTATTAGAATGTCTCAGAAATGTTGACGCTGTAGATTTAGCTTTACTAAAATCTCCTAACATAAAATATGCTCTAACGATTGAAAAAGGGTTTGACCCGAATAACTTGTCTGATGTTTTCATGCCTGACAAACCCTATGAGTTGCTTAAAGCAGGAAAAGTAAACAGGGCTCCTTATATTGCTGGCATTGTTTCTACAGAGTGGATCGGTATCGCGCTAGGTAAAAGTCTGGTCATCAAAAAATTCCTTGCTTATGTACAAATTTGCATGTCCAATGACAACTTTCTCAATGATATTTACAGGTCTACTCTCAAGCGATTCTATTATCAACAATTTGAATGCCAATTTCTCATTGTACGCTCCAGCAATCTTAGGAATGGAGTTGAGTCCCGAGGACAGTCAGATTATCAAATCATTTTATTTTGGTGACAAGCCTATAAGTCTTGAAACCGAACGAAATCTGACAAATCTAATGTCTGATCGAATGATGGTTCACAACACAAAAGTGACAGCAGACTTTCACTCACTCGCTAGTGACACTTATCTCTATTATTTATCCAAACGTCCAGCTAAAAGCTACGCAGATAAAGCTTTGATTAAATTTCCCAGCATTGACACAACTAACTCTGTGTCCCACGCCGACGAAATACAATTTCTTATGCCTTACTTCGGATATCCCGAATACCCTGTCTCGGACACTGAATATTTTCCCTTCTCCCAGCTACTTGTCCAGTTGTGGGCAAACTTTGCGAAAACCGGGTAAAAGAAATTCTTGCTTATATTCCAGCCTACTTGCTACCAGTTAATCAGCTCTATATTTCATGTTTCCAATTGAATGTTTACAGCAAACCTCAAATTGAAGGCAGGCTTATGGACTGGAAACCCGTAAGCCCAAATCCCAGCACAGGATCTAGTTCGTGGTATGAACTTGGTGACATCCTCGGTCCAACTAACGTCCTGGATGAAAGAATGCGTTTTTGGGATCAATTTAGTCATAAAAAGATGGTGTATGATCCATAACTTTACTATTTTATGCATGCAATTAAATATTCTCAATCCCAAAGTTTCTCCGATTTAAATACGGTTTATTTGTTCATTCACTGCATACCTACGAATATATTTTCTACAATCAGCAATTCTGCAAAGGAGCGGGTTTACATTAGACCGTTTCGGCCTTTGTTGTCCATAACAAGAGAGGAAAGCAGACAAATAGATATTTTGTACATGGCCAAATCATGTGCGTGTTTTCTTCATTGAAGCAAGTATGTGCTCAGAGATGGATCGTACTCGTGCTTGTTTATGTTTGCACACCTAAACCTAAAATGCATGCACCCGTCGTCTCAGATAAATACGCCAAACTAAACTGAGCAGCTGTTCTTCTGTCTATTCTCTCATCAGAAGATTGCTCGTGTGGGTGTACGGATTTTAACTGAAGACGCATAACAAGTAAGAAGGCGACATTTAGGTTATGTACAATTACATTACACACTGCTGCTGTGGCTGGATGTGAATCAGTAGATTGTTATGCGCCGTCTTGAATCTCGGTCGATTTCATTCATTCCTTTGCTTTTTCATTCATTTTCGATTTTTGGACCCATTTAGTTAAGTTGTGCGTGTGTGCAAGTGCTTTAAGTTTACTTTTTAGGGTGTTTCCTGTTTCTTTTTTGTAGTGCATATTATTCTCTGAGTGGTAAGTTTTTGCAGTAAAGTACAAAAAGTACTAAATAGTTAATATGGTTTTGATATGCAAAGGTTTAGGTCAAATGTAACCTTTAAGCGTTCTAAATAACTGGATTGCCGATTATTGTTACAGGGTTTTGCACGGGGATCCAAGAACTTTTTGTACAATAACGATTATCTAGCACGATGGTAAGTTGGATCATAAATGTGGAGTTTTCGGCTTTCTTTTTGTGTGGGGATGGTGTATTGTCATTGTCAGTTACAAAGTTGTGGCAATCGTTTTCTTCTGTTCATTTTGTAGTCGGGAGAGAACGGTGAGGAAGTTGCCATTACACAAAATGCAGGTGGAGAGGTTAATGAAGAGGCAGGATCATACCCAAAGGATCTGAGCTATGGAGTTTATGATTGTGATCCAAGTTCCGTTGATCCCAATGGCACCATTATCAGTGGAATTGAACAGAAACCCAGAATCGTATTAATGGGACTGAGGCGGTAGGTTTTCAGACCAAACTTTACGGCTTGTCAATCATTTATTTTATTTGTATAGATATAAAGGTTTATTAAAAACGAAAAAAACTGCTTTTCAGGAGTGGGAAAAGTTCGATACAGAAAGTCGTCTTTCACAAAATGTCACCGAACGAGACATTGTTTCTCGAGTCGACAAACAAAGTTGTAAAGGAAGACATTTCAAACTCTTCGTTTGTCCAGTTTCATATTTGGGATTTTCCAGGCCAGATCGATTTCTTTGATCCTACGTTCGATTCAGAAAATATTTTTGGGGGTTGTGGAGCACTAATTTTTGTGATAGACGCTCAGGTAGGTTGGTACTTCAATTGCTTGGAAATTGCAGCTACATAATATGCTAATCTTTAGCAAAATTTGGCAGATTAGAGTTATAATTTTCTTTTTTATAAAGGATGACTACATGGAGGCTCTCGAAAGACTGCGACACACAGTAACCAGAGCATACAAAATAAACCCCCGCATAAACTTTGAGGTGTTCATTCATAAAGTAAGTAATCTGCATTTCTAACAGGTAAAAATAAAAAGAATTCAGAATGTTATGCTTAAGTAATCTAATTTATATACTTAGGTGGATGGTTTATCTGAAGATTTTAAAATGGACACACAAAGGGACATTCATGCTCGAGCTACCGATGACCTATATGATGCTGGTAAACCTTGATGTCTAACGAGTAGAAACCAACGAAAAGGAAAATTATATTGAATTTTAATTAAAATATTGCTTTGGTTTTAGGGTTTGAGCAGGTTCACTTAAGCTTTCATCTTACATCAATTTATGACCACTCAATATTCGAGGCCTTTTCGAAAGTAGTGCAAAAACTGATTCCACAATTGCCAACCCTAGAAAACCTTCTCAACATTTTCATTTCAAATTCTGCCATTGAAAAAGCATTTTTGTTTGATGTTGTCAGTAAGTGACTAACAAGCGTCAAATATTACATAAAAGTTTCTTCTGCTTCAAATTTGATAATAATCAATTTAATTTCACAGGTAAAATATACATTGCCACAGACTCCTCTCCTGTGGATATGCAGAGTTATGAATTATGCTGCGATATGATCGATGTCGTCATTGATGTGTCTTGTATATACGGACTCATGTCTGGTGATGAGCTAGCGCCTGCATTTGATCGGCACAGTCAAGCTTCCATTAGGTTAAACAATGGTACGGTTTTGCACCTTCGAGAGGTTAACCGTTTTCTTGCTTTGGTGTGTATTCTTCGGGATGATGCAATGGAAAAGCAAGGTCTGTCTTAGAAATCTAAAAACAAACAGTGAAAATTTTGGTGAAATATTTAATGCAGGGGAGAATCTTAATTTTGTATTTTACTTATTTTAGGAATGATCGATTACAACTTTACTATGTTTAGAGCCGGAATTCAGAAAGTCTTCGAAGTTCGCAAAAGTCAGAATAGGAAAATGGCAGCAGTTTCTTTCAGCAATGATAATGGGGAAGCTGTCCACTGTTAATTTAACTTGTGGGCAAGTCAAATCAGTGTAACTGAATGTAAAAAATATATAATGTACTATTATGCATGTCACTGATCTAGTGCCAGTGTCATATACGTCGATTTATCTTTTAAATGCAATATGATATGTACATCGCGCAATTTGACTTAAACAATCATTTTAATACTATCTACCTGTGTAATATAAAATGCATGAATAATAGCAGTTTTAACAAAAAAACAAATTTCACTTTGCCCTTTGCTTGTCTCAAAGTCAATTCAATGTAAGCAATAAGAAAAACAGTACTTGGTCATCAATATATTTAAGTCTAAGCAGCTTTTTATTAACGATAGTATACACCGTTAGATACAACTGATGTCACTAACGAGGACCAATTAAAAGTTGTAAATCCATATAAAAGTACACCGGTATTTAATCGTCATCTTTTTCATCGGCTACCTCGGGTTTCTTTTTAGTCTTTCCACTCTCTGATGATTTTCCCTCAAGTTTCTGCAACATCTTTTGTTGCTTTTCCAATTTTCTAGCTTCCTTAAGGTGTTTTCTTTGTTCCTTTTCTTTTTTAGCCAAAAGTTCTTGAAATTTTTCGTCTCTGGCGTCCACTGTGTAACCAAAATGTCTCCGTACCTCTTCCATTAGTTTCTCTCGTCTTGCCTGAATAAGATTATCATAATTAGTTATACACGCAATGACGCAAGTTCTATCAAACTATCTACCTATTATTCCTAGTAAATCAACACAGTTACCTTCGCTTCATCGGCTTCCCGTTCTTTGGCTGCTATACGTTTCGCTAGGTCTTCTTTGAACTTATCCACCATGGCCATCTTTTCTTCAACTTCCTTGATTCTAAAAATCAAAAACACACCAAGGTTTAATTTAATGGTACATATAGCCAAAAAGGGATTAATTTGGACACAACTAATAAAAAACCAATTTTCCCTAACCTTCGCTCTACAGCTTCTTTTTCCGCCTGCTTCTGAGCTCGCTTCTTCTCTACCATTTCGTGAATGGTGAATGGGTTGGCCACCCTTTCATATTCAATAATATCCTTCAACTCCTCCTTCGTGGGCCAACAAACTCCTGGATTAACTCCGCTGTTCTCCCCATACCGGCCAAACATTCTCTGTTTATACCGAACGGTGTGATGAAACCATTCCTTGGGTTCCGGATAAGGATTCTGTCCATGGACTAGTCTTCGGTAGTGAACTTTTAATCGCGACACATCTCGCTTAGCCTCAATTTCCTCCTCCGTTAAACCCTTAGGGGTGTCATCGAATAGCTGCAAGGTTTTCACATCTGGATCCGGAACTTCCTCCTCTTCATCCTCATCCTTCTTTTTCCTTTTTAGTAAATCCGTTAAAATTGACATAGTCCTTCTACTTTCTAACAATCGAATTCCATTGCTGCTGGCGCTATTCGCTTGGCACGAACTTAAAGGCACAGAGAGAACGATATAATGCCGGCGTCTCAAACCGCATTTACCGTCCAACATCCATAAACAAGCTTGCTGTTCCAACGCTGCTTTCGAAGTACACTGGTGTAGCCAGGAGGATAATCCACGAGTCCAGATAACCGTCTTCTCCAGACTAGATGCTGAAGTAAATCTTTTGAACACTTGTGACATGATGCCAAGTCTCTGGATACAAAATCAAGTTGTGCACGTACAATCAAAACCAATCGCACAAAATCAGTACACCAGAGTACGCTAACTGAAATTCATATTAAAGTAACATCACACTAGACTAGTAATAATGATGAGGCGTCTGGCGTACTGGCGTCAGTGATCAATCATACCGAACCTAATAACAGGCTTGACTGCTTTGGTTTATAGAACATGTGTTCCAAGCAAAATGTGTATGCAAACAACATCCACAAATCTGGCAGCTTCTAAGCATTGCAAATGCAAGAGCAGGGGCGAATTGCTACTTGTGAGGGATTCATTTTACGGAAATGTTTTGATGTCGAAGTCGGATTTTTATCCAGTCGGGTACTTAATACTTAACACATACTAAACATACCTGCAGCTGTCCATCTGTGTATCTGCTGCTACTCCAAACAAATTAACATGACACTTGTAGTTTTGAGCTAACTGTGCTATGCAGAGGTGATATAAATCGCAATTAACAAGTTTTCTCGTTATCCCAAGCAGTTATGCAACGGAAAGGAACTTGGAACTCATGGTCCCTTGTATTCTTACGGATAACCTGTAGTGCATGATTAAATTATTAATGTGCCTTGACCACCACTGGTCTTGAGGTTTTGACTGATTACTTTTTTACGAAGACAGTAAGGGCGTTTTGTGTTTTATTAAAGTGAAAGTTCAGCAGGGATTGAAGTAACCGGTTGGACGTTGGTAGTGTGAAGGGAAGGCCATTAATTAGTTCATTAGCTGGAAAGGACTTTATTGCGTCTTCAGTCGTCTCTTTGTTCCACCAAGTTATTAGTGTTAAACAGCGCCCTTGTCAGTTGTACGACTGCAGGATGGGTGTATCAGTGTAAGTTGTCATATTTTCTTTGCACAACAATCAGTCCACTATACAATTGATAATGTTATTTATTATAGTTTGCAGGCATATCCGGTAAAGGAAGGTCTCACTGGAGCACAGACCATTGAATTACTTATCAAACGGGTGCAGACGCTTGGTGGTCAGCAAACAGGCCAATTTCTCGTGGATTGTGATACTTATGCATCCATGTCGCATCCCATAGGTAAATATACTAACTTTTTTGTGCTTGATTGAGTACCTTATTGCATAGATATAGATTTGACGTTTTAGGAGACATTAATGGCTGTGTTTTATGCTTTTTACACGTTAGTTGGTTTTGCATACAAATGTATACAGGTTTCATGAGTGACCTGACTTGAGCATGTATATATTTTGAAGATGCATTATACCCATGTAGTACCATTTCATTAAAAAACTTTAATTTTCTGCTGCACAAGTAATATGCAAAAAATATGAAAGTATTTAAATACTGCAGTTCAATAAATTATATAGTTAACAAACCAACATTCATTTTATTTCATTCACTTTATTCGTTTTGAAACAATACCAATACCAGAAGATGGTTTTGTCAGGTATTGTCTTTATTTATTGTCTTGTTAGTTTCATGGAAGCGCGCAAACATTTCATATTTAATTTTATGCACTCTACACTTAACGTTAACAATCATTTATACCTACACTTAACATACTTTTTGGTAGTTCGTAGCAGAGAATATTCTTTATTCTTAGATTTAGAATTTTTCAAGTCGAACTTTGCGAATTGATTTTGAAAAATATTGACATTTTAATTTATCTTAACAGGCTTTGTAAGGGAATATATAATATTGCTAAACAGTAACAATAAAACTAAATTTCTACTCTACAAACAACCGAACTAGTTACTTTATAAATCAGTTTCACTCAATTAACAAGCATATTATTTAGAAGTACATCGTTTAAGATTTTAAATAAATCTTTAAACTGACAAAATATCCTTTAAAATGTCACGTAAATAAAATTTCGTTAACTTGCCATATATATATTATATATATAAATTGTAAAGCATTAACAGATTAATAATTAAAAACTATAAAACAAAACTTTGAAATCACAAGTTCAATTAAAACTTTCGACACTGTACGTTATTGATTTCGAATTGATTACCAACATTCTTTCGCCTACCCTATTCATATTGTATTAAATATTTCAAAATTCAAATACATGGTATGTAACATATTTTCAGAACACATTTTTTTATCCTTGACCATTTATGGTCTTCAAAGAAAAGCGGTTTTAATTTTAGGAATCTGTAAAGCTAGAATATTCATTTCACTTTCAAGTGAGATTGACGGAGGAGTATTAATGATTAGTCTTTGTGCTTGTTCACGCACATGAACCATTACAAATTTTCTCCCCTGAACTTCCTCTTTGCTTTCTCTTTTTGTGAGCATACCCATCTACTTTCCCTTTTAATTTAATACATACTGTACCTTCAAGCACTTCCAGAACACAGTAATGGGAAAAGATCGCATAACCCGTCATGTGCCAAAAACCTAGTATACAGTATATCCATCAAGAAATAGGTGTTTAACAAGCTACAAATTCTTCATTCGTTTAGATTCGTTTACGTGAAATGATTGGTCATTTCTCTCAACTTAAATTGCTTACCCCTTAAATACTGTGCTCTGGTTGAGCGCACATACGTTCAATCAAATAATTGTGAATTGCATTCTTATTTGCACGAGTGCATGGTTAAGTTAACGAAACCAATCTACTTCACAACTAAAGTAAACATGCGAGGTTAGAATTGCAAATTCCATGCAATTTGATGAAGCTATATCAAAAAAAGTTTGTAAATTGGTTAAAACTATCAGACCTTACAATAAACATTTGTACGTTCCGCTGTAAAAATTGCGAAAATGTACTTATCCTCAGGTCCTTCTTAACAACTGGATTTAAATATGAAAAACTTAAATGCAGCTCTCTCGGATCCTGGTAGTAAAACTTTGACATCAAATTAATATCGTTATGATTATGATATATGTAATAGTCTAATAATGTCAACATAAAATATTTTAAACCCTTGCTTGTAATCAGCAAGATTTACTATACTTCACAACGTAGTTTATTGTCCATGTTGTTCAGATCTTGATCTTATTAATATTAAGAGTAGGTAGTTTATGTACGTGGCAATATTAATGCGTGTATAAAACAGAATACTCGGTAGAAATGCATTTCGATTCAACACTCGTACATGCATCATCGTTCCTCCAATATAAGTATAACAGTAAAACGTTTTATTTCCTTGATAAACGGAACTGTTCCGGGAACTAACTACTGCCGCATTACTTCTAACTTGTTACTTTTGTTAGTCTGCTACATACAGTGTCAAACTCTTTTGCGATTTTCCAACTTCCTTTTTAACACGTTTAAATATAATTACAACCTTTGTAAAATGTGAATGTAGTGCGTCTATCTATTTCTTAACGAAAGTTTATTACGTTCATTATATGATATAGTGATGTGGTTAGTCTTATCATACTCTATATTACTTTTACTCTTTTATTGTCACTGTAAAAATCCTAAACTTACGAAAGTAATGTAAGTTGATAATCTACCATGTCGTATAGATTAATGTAAGTTAATGCGATGATACATATACAGTAAAACCATGTAAAGAATAAGTCTATAGCCAAATTTACCGTTCAAATTTAAAAATCTATCACCCTGCATATTACTGCAAGCTGATAGTGACTGAGCTGAGCTTGAAATACATAACTCACAGGTTTGTCTTTTTGGCTTTACGCAACCGCGTGTGAATTTTTCAAGTTCACTATTTTCGATGAATTTCTAATCAAACTTTCCAGTTTGCAACACACATAGGTTGGCGTAAAACTAATTGACTAAACATTCTCATGATTTATAGTTTAAGTTTTCACGATTGACGACTGACCTCAATAGTTGAATTCACGTGAGAGCGTTAACGTTGATGGTTCTTGGTTGTAGTATGGATATTTGGTACAAGTATTATAATCCTTGTTGTTGCGTAGCTGGCTCATGTTCCTTAAAATATCTAGCAAAGGTCAAACGACGGTTCCCCGTTTGGGTCTAAATGGACCGGTAGTTAAACGAGAAGAGTAAGGGAACAATCCATACTCGAATTCGTCTTCAGTATGATACGTCTGTTCAAGATGAGGAGGCATGTATAAGCTATTCCTTTCACTGTACAAGAGTGGAATATCAGGAACAAGGTCTTGGTGTAAGTGGTGACGATGGTGGTAAGGTGAAAGGCTCGAAGGAGGATATTGAGGCTGAGCGTTACGGTAGTAGTAAGGATCTACATACCGGTGATGATGTGAGTATTCAAGGCTCGGTGGAAGATGAGAAAAGTCATCCTCGATTTCATCATGCCGTATAGATTCATACGGCATGGCGTGTGTCGGACCGAGATGTGTCATCATAAACCGGCCAGGGTGTCTATATTGAAGAGGCAGATTTTCTGAAGGCTGAAGATGATCTGGAAGGTTACTATGTACAAAGCTGTTTAGCTTTAGATTTAGGTGAAGCTGTGGTCTTGGAGGTAGCTTGGCCCCAGGTGGGGTTTGCAGAGGTGGCGGATAATAGTTGTCTTTCGTTGAGGGCAAATAGGCTTTACTATTAGTTGTGCTGACTACATTTGAAGAAGCACTTGATGGAGCTGGGGTGCATGCGGCTACCGTTGTGGCGTTAGGAGGAGAATTAGGATTCAGTGCCACTGTTGCACTTGTCTGAGCAGCTGAGTGGTGCTCCATCTCCTCAAGCTCTAGTCCTTTAGTTTCTGGCACCACACAGCATACGAAAAACAGTCCTGCCACAGAAACCCCGGAGTAAATCTAAAACAAACAAAAAAAATACATAAAAAACATAATATATCTATAAACATAAAAAAATTAGGGATCTAATTGGTATTTGGTAACAACTAGGAACAGGTTACGTTCGAGATGCCTTGCTCACTGCACGCATGCTCTCGTTGTTAACTTACCCAGAAGGCTCCGTAAAGCCCCACATGGGCATGAATATCTACATATGTCTTCACTGCTGCGAAAGCACAAGCGTAACTGAAGGAGGTTGAAACTGCACCACCAAAACCCCTAAAATTTTAAATTAATACTATATTATATTCACTCCAATATTAAAAAGAATATTATAGTCATACAATTTTCACAGGCATATCTGCAAAGATATGTAAAACTTACCGATATTCTAATGGAAAGAGCTCTCCGACCTGAGGAAAAGTTATCAAAGATTAATTCATAACCCTTGAAAGTAACATTTTATAATGAAAGCTGGTGCAACCACTTACCATTAACCAAGATATAGGACCAATTCCAATAGAAAAAAATAATGTAAAAAATAACACGCATGTCAGTGGAATCCAGTCCAATGACGGTCCAAATCCTGGGTACGATGGTGGCAGTGATTCTTCCATCCAATTATAAAGTCCAAACCCAAAGAAACTACCAGATATGAAAAAAATTGAAAGAGTGAGCAAAGGCAGTCTGCCTGCTGTGTCGATGAGCAGACCTGATGTCATTGAGCCAAGTAGTTGAAGGAAAACAACAACAATGGCAGCCCCATGGGGGTTCAAAGATCTTCCGAAAACCTAAAGTTCCAATTAAACGGTTCACTAATTTTAGATCTATGTAGGTTATGATTTTCTGTACGTTTGCACAAGTACGCATATTGGCAAATATTAAATGCTAATGCACAAATTAGCTATGCGCTACTTACCTGCCGGAAGATAGGTACGGCATAATGGAAGAATACAGTGACTCCGGAAAACTTTTGAAAAAACATGAGTCCACATGTTATAAAAAGCTGCCGAAATGGAAACTGACTAGTACATTTTGGGAGAAAACTCTTCTGCTTAGTCATAATATTGCTTCGCAATGTTTCTATTTCCGATGCAACATCTTCACCCCTAGATCTCAACCATGCCATAGATTTGCAGGCTTCCTCTTCTCGTCCATGATACAGCAAGAAGCTTGGCGTTTCAGGTATGGGTAGTATTGCTAGAAACAGTAGAATTGGAGCACCTGCAGCTACCGTTGCGAGCTGTCTCCAATCTAGGAATGCACCAAGAGCAAACGAAGATAGGGTCCCAAGATGACCTGCCATTTTGAGAACCGCGCTTAGGCATCCCCGGATTTCTGGGTGCGAAATTTCGCTAACATACACCTGTAACATAGAACACATCAGCATGATATATTAAAGTTTCATGTACCATTTAGTACTACTACATACACTATTACAAGTACTAAGACAAGGGAACCAAGTTCATTATATGCAGCAAAATATGCAAGTAGGTACTGTTTTGTTGGGATTTACGGATCAGGAAGTAAATAATGACAAGTCGGTTATCATCTTTTGCTATTTTTTGCTGTTCAGAGAGGAAAATTAATAGCAGCTAAACTATTTTGCTAGTCTAGTATGTTTCTGGAATCATTCCAGTTGTCTTATCTACTGATAGTGTTGGAATTTTCATGTCCAATTCCACTTTTTCTTGCATGTGTTGCAAGTATATATCATTTGTTGGTTAAGCTCAAAGTGAAAACAAGTACAAGTAACGTGTAATGCAATGATTCAATGATAGTATGCATGCATGGAGCCGCATGGAGTAACTCACTTGAGTAGCCAGAAGCGTTACGGCTGAGCAGAATCCTCCGATGAAAGAAGTGCTGTACATCATTTCCACTCGTTGGGCAAAGACGGTGAGAAGCCAAGAGAATGAAAACGGAAGAGCGACTATCAGCAAGGATTTTTTCCGTCCTAACTGTAGCATGAGACCTCCAAAAAGGCAACCGAAAAGGGCTCCAAGAAGTGACAAGCTTGCCACCCATGATCCTTCCTAAAGTAGAAATAAAATTGGCAGTGGTTTAGAACTTTGAATTTAAAGAATCTCAAAGCAAACATTTTGGGGCATCTTGATAACTGAAACAAATAGCTAGGATTTCCAATAAAAAGTTTTTCACTAAGCCTAGTGATGTTTACTAATTTATAATTTAAACAATGTCTGCTAACTTTAGTATGGGAACAGTATAAAGAGGACAAATTGTCACAATTTAAACTACTGGAAACATCAATGAAACACGTACAACCATTATTTTAGTTAGAAGTAATGAAGCTCTTAGAACTCTGGCTGGACTGCAATCAGCAAATGTAATAACTTGCAAAACTTGCGGCGACATTTTTCACGTTTGCACAAACCGCATTACATAGCTGACCTGACAGACCTCTCACATTTACAGTACAGTGGTTGATGATCATTTTCCATATTAGCCCAGAAGCATAACTTCATACTATCTTGACATAATTATCCAGTTCTGTTCTACGCTATTAGAAACTTATGAAGTTCTATAAAAATAAATGCATATAAAACATTAGGGCAAAGCTACAAAGCAAACTCTGTTGATGACAGATCTGGTCTCGTAGTATCTTGCTAAGGTCTGGAATATTACACATTATTTGTCTCGCCTCACGATGCAAAATGTAATATCCTTCTTTATACATACAACTTGTAGTAAAGTAGGATACGTACGAGCATGGAGCTCACATAAGCGTAATTTAAGGGAAACTGAAATAGGGCTTACTTGTGCTGTTACGTGGAAAGTACTAGTTTTCGACTCCTGGAGCGATGCCAGTGCCGGACTGCTGTACCCTTTACCTAGTCCAGCAGCAAATGGACCCAGGCTTACTGCAAGCGTCGCCAAGACCTAAATGACAAAAAGTTAATAAATGTACATATCGGGCCGTTTCATGATAAACGATGCGAAGCAACATGAGTTTATAGAAATGTTGTATCTTGCTTGCTTACAATTCATGAAAACCGAAAGGAATTTATTATCTTGTCTCGTCAGAAAACTATAAGCTTTACCAGCGTATAACTTTAAGACTATGTAACAGTATTTTTGAAACAATGTTAACCATATAATACAAAAATCAAAATAAGTTGCTCCCTTTAAACTAACGTATTTTAAGCAAGTGAAGATTGGAGATGCAAGTGAGTGTGAAAAATAATGCTTTCAAAACTAAAGGAACGCTACCCTTTAAAACTAAACGCGATATATACGGAGATGTTAGCGCAATAAAGGTTAGAAGATAACATGAAAGAATTGCTCAATGGATATGATGGTTTTATTTTCTATTATTCACGCACTTTTGCTTTGGCCTGAGTTTCGTGGTGGTAAATCGCATGTATATCAAAATTTATGTGGTTTGAAAAGGAGCACGTCCTTAATTGACTTCATATCTAACAGTCTGAAAGGGCGGTTCCATTAAGAAAAAAAACAATCTAGTCCATTATTTTGTCATCCCTAAAAACAGTTCTCCTTTTTGTACCCGTGCCGCTTTGGTTGGACTATTCCTTGACCGAGAGAAAAAGCATTATTACAAGATGATGGACTTGATAGAACAGAAAAATGATAACCAGTCTGGCCAACCTATGTACTATGCTTGTTCTGTACTTGTGCACGAAGAAGGTTTTACACACATCAATTGGACACGGAGAGTACATGATGGTGGTACCTTTCTTTTTTTAGCAGAACTTGTGTTCGCCGCATCACAAGTTCAATTGTCATTGTAATATATGTATACGTATGTAAGTTGAAAAAGGCACAGGAAAAGATAACACGTCTTATTGTCGTTTCCTCGAAATATGGCCTTCACTGAGTGAAATCAAATCACAATCACACTTTTGGCTTTACAGCTTACTGTAATAATGGTAGCACTGCGTATTTTCTTAGAAATATTTTTTTCTTTGAAAGGAAAACTTTGTGTGCCTATCTGTTGCTTGTTTTATTTCAAGATAAAAAGTGACAGCGATTTTATGCCAAAAGGGAAGGATAGTGAAGGGAAGAATGAATGACGGACTTTGTTTTGTCTACCTACATGTTTACTTTTTATAAAAATTGAACTTGTTACAGTTACGATATAATCTGTAAGTCTTAGACAGATGGATCATATTAGGGTATACTGACAAAAATGTTTTAATAAAGATCATATTGCCCCATTGAAACACTTACCACATGCTACCCACTTAAAATTATGCAACATTTACTATGATGATTTCGATTGAATTCAATTTGTTCGTAATACGAACTTTGTGTACAAATCCCCTATGCATGAACACTGCCTGGCATGGAAGGTGGAAGGCTTCCATGCCAGGTGGAACACAGGGTAGGAACGATGAACGAAAGTACTTACTACTTACTCCGAAATGGGGCATTAAGACACAAGGGAGCAATACATGCACATCTAACAAGTCTTTTTGTTCCTGAGATTTTATTTGAATTTGATATAAAAAATGTTCAGGGCAAGATGCATTTTGTATGTATAACTATGAACCTGTTCAAGTGAAAGCTCTTAAATACTACATATGTAGTACATATTACACTAAGAGATTAAAGAGGGAGGGGAGAGGTCTCTCAGCCCTCATGCATTACTCAAGCTGACGACTTTCATAGTTTCATCACCTATCACAAATTTGGTAACGTGGTTTTGTCACTTCAATTTACCAAATTCAATTTTTCTTGTTTGATTATTTTGACTTTGATGCGTTGTGTCATTAGCACGACCAGAGAGTGCTTTCCACGACATGATAATTTATGTTAACCAGTTTCGGAATATGCACCTTCAAAAAATTAAAGTAAAAAGTGGATAAATTATTATTAATTACCTGAGTAAAGTGACGAGGGATTTTTCTCCTGATAACGGAAAGAAAGTTGGGCATCTTTTGAATAATCCAGACGGGAGGCCAGGTTTAAAATGAATTGGTTTGCCTAGCCTCGGCAGACTCCATGAATTTTAATTGCACCCAAATTCTGACTCCGAACGTTCCAAGGGACGACTGTGCCAAAACCAGACAGACTGCCTCTCTTTCGAAGAGGAGTTCCTGGTTTAGTACTGCTTGTCGTGGGCAGAGCTAACTAAGGCTGTTGTCGTCCTCCGTCACCGCCACTAGCACCACAAGTTGTGCGTCCTGCTTCCCCGGTGCTTTCACTTTTTCTGCTTTTACATTAATTGCTTATTCTTACAAACTGTGTCCACATGTTCCAGTGTACTGGAAAATTTCCGTAAATTGTACAAAGTCACATCAAACACGACAATGGCGCATGGAAAGTTTTGAGCTTTCGATCTGAAAACAAATGGAATGAAAACTGTCAAAACACATTTCATTACAGATTTGGAGGGAAAGTACATAATATTATGTACCGATGCATGAAATCAGCACCATGTACCATGTATTTTGAACCCGCGCATTTTTATTTTCGGTTTCCGAAATACAATCTTTGGTAACAAATTAACGCATAGTACTCCACAAAAAAATGACAAACACCGAAACACCTAGTTCAAACCTTGCAACAAAATATTAAATTATTAATCAAAGGTAGCCGCACCGCACTCAAATTTGACATGAACATTTTGTCAATCTGTGTTTACTTACACAAAACGGAAAATGTGATTCAAAAATTTGAAACTTCTTGCAATGAATTTAGATTCGGATTCCAATGCTAGTTTGGTTTTTGTACTATTTGCACATTTTGTTCTGTTTGAAAAAGAAACGATGTTCATGGGACGATGACACGCAAAGATATGATCTGTTTGAAAACAGAGAATCCATATATACTGTCCAATTTTCTCAAAGTGTATCATAGATCGTAATTGAACAAATCTGCCTATTATGATGAATCTTTGATGTGGAATCATAAACTAAGACTGTACTTTTAAATAATGATAATAATACCATTATACTTTCAATTTTACTTGGAACTGTATTTCAGTCTCCAAAAACAAATCCCTACCACACTTTAATCATTTCAATAATTCTCATTATTTGCGTATTATATATGTTTATAAATAAACGTTTGATGTCAAATAAGCTTTTCTCCAAAGTTTTAAGCAATAACTGCTTTGATTTGATACTTAAAATTAAGCTGTCTTTATTAGTAACCGAAGATGATGTTATGTTATTATAGATTTCTCGTTATTATTCCTCGCCCAACCTCAACAATGAATATGATTGGAGTAAGACTTATAGAAACCAAGCTTTTACAATAAATCCAGGACTTATGCCAACTTTGGTAGACATATAGGCATTTGAAAGTTGGGTACATATATTCTGCTTAATATAAATGGGTCTAACCAATAAGTACAAAAGCACAATTATTAATAGGCTGAATATTAATCTTTTCCCAACTCTTATATAATATGGTACTCTGAAGAATTGAAAGAACAATGAAAGTATACAATTCAATATGTTTTTGTAGTTTTCAAGTAGGTTTAAATATTATTCAGTCTATAATGAAAAATATTAGCTGTCAGATGTTTCCCTAGAAATCAACAACAAATAATAAGTACCATAATCATCTTTGGTAGAGCCCTTTTGTCATTATATTAATGGTTTTCATCCTGTGGGCAATAAGATTTTGAAGCATCGTTCCTCACATATCTGTCTCTTATGGCATTATTATATCAGTTTCATTACTCGTTTTATGTTATAATACACACAATCAAGATACTTTTCTCTCGCAAAGCGACAAATTTATATAAGACTTTCTTCATTTATCTTTATCATGTACATCTTTCAGTTAAGTAGATTTCTCGTGTTTTCCATTTGGAATTTAAAACTATTTTCCCTGGTGTATGTTCACATTATACCTACTCCGTTGGAACAGAAGGTCCAAACTTTAAGCAGAAAAAAAGTTGAACAATACAGACGTTACCGGATCCTGGTGAAAGTATAGCGTACGTCTTCTAAGAAACGATAGTAGTATAAAATCAGGAGTGTAATACCAACGTATATGCCGGAAAATTGTACAAAAGCGAAAGTAAAAACAGGATTTGTTCTCCAGCTAGTTCAAAAACAGGCCGGATTTTCATTAGTTTGGAGGATCTCATTTTCTTGACAATTTTTCATTTCGCTTATTCCTCGAAGCAGTCAGAGAAGAGTGTAACAGTGTAAGCCAACTCGTGAAAGCAAATGAGTTTTTCATGTCAAATGTTTCATATACATGCTGCTAGCCAGCAACCATGATATAGAACAATGCGACCACGTACGAGAAAAAAATACGTTTTCGGGACAGGGTGAAAGGGATATATTTCTGTGCAAGCAAGTACCGACGTGCATGTTTTGTTTTGTGTCTGTTTGCATGAGTTTAAATAGAGAACATGTTCAGAATGATTACTGTTTGTTATTCGTACTTTC
Organism: Entomobrya proxima; assembly: GCA_029691765.1. NCBI lineage: Eukaryota > Metazoa > Arthropoda > Collembola > Entomobryomorpha > Entomobryidae > Entomobrya > Entomobrya proxima. The sequence continues at coordinate 30,038,455 of CM056168.1, forward strand.
CACCAGAATTGGTAATAATCTGTTTTCTTAACGTCGAACGAAACATAAGCTCTCATCTCTTCAGGTAATTTTGGTGGCTCGACTCGGATGACAAGCCGTCTTTTGTTTCTGTGTTCCTAAGAGGGAACACGTATTGCATTGTTTGTGTTTATGTAAGTTTGCCAGCGTTTGTGCTCTATTTACATCATCGTATAAACTTTTTCCATACGTCCACGAATGTGTATCTTCTTGAATACCCTCAAGTTAAGAGGATTTAGGCAATAAGTGGAAATAGAATTAGAGTGAAAGGGTTGAATTGTGGACAGAGATGGAAAGGATGAATTGAGGCTGATGCATGTTCTACAGAGAGATCAACAGAGACAACAGCAAACGAGAGAAACGAGGAATAAGAAGTACTTTGCCTCTCTATCTTTTCTCTTTCTCCCCCGATGTTCTTTTCACTACAACAATCACTATGTGTGTTGTATGTATACCGGGTTCTTTACATTTTATACATGTGCACTTTAAGCATCATTTTCTTCCTTTTCTCTTCTAACTTTCTATGTCTGGTCTGGTCCCACACGAGTCCGCATATAATGCATTATAGCCGACATGGTTTTTGAGTCAGAACAAGTTTGCTCTAGAGCTAGTAAGGATACCGCAGCGACGGATTTATTGATTTTGACCCATCCGTGTTATTCCTTCACAATAGGGGTAGCAGAAGGTATCCCTACATTCCGCTTGCCACTTTTGTTACACTCATATAAATATAAAGCGTTTAAAATTTCTGCCTTTTCTGCTATCATCCCTACTCGATAAGATGGGCTGCCAAACGATTATAATATCCAACATTTTTACACTCTACATGCATTTGCTGACTGTGTGTATAGGCAGATGTGCTAAACAAGAGAAAAATGAAAAGACTTAGCACACAAACACCCATTCCTTTTTAATACTGCTACAGCTTATGGCATATGGCTGTCTAGTTTATTACTGCACATAGCTGAACACATTTGGGACTTGAGCTTCCGTCCAGCCCTTCATCCCATGAAATTAAAAGAAAGGGATCTAGTTGGTTTGGAATATAGTATGTACAAAACTATGTAAGGTAGTAAGCTGAAGCTGCAACATTTGTAATAGGTGGTAGAACAGAGCAAACCCGTATATTGCCGTGATTTTTTCCTGTTACGTCCGCTTTTTGAGCCTACAAACATACTTATTTCTGTACCATGCGTGAGTGTGCATGTTATGAAATGTGGGGTTGCTCTCTGCATGTATGCTCATCCATTACCATCTGCCTACTCCTCTTTCTCTCACTGCTCTTTTTTCTCTTTCCATGAAAGCTTTCCCTGAGTCGTTTGGTGGAAGGTACTTTTTATTCATTTTCACCTGCTCAGTAGTTGTGAAAAGAAATTTTCTTCCTTTTCTACGCTGGAATATGCAATGATTTCACAACGTACTTACGACATATGGCTTCACCCGTCTTGCAATTACTTATAAAAATATAAGTTGAGAAGATGGAAAAGTTGGCTGGCTGGTGAACGGGGAAGACTTTTAGTACTTATATTTCTAAGGTAAACATTGACTGCTCCTGACGTTCACCGTTTTAGTTCTGTACCAGCGTCCTACTAGTACTCGAAACACCCCTTATATTTTCTTTCTTGGTTTGTCTATTTTGTTGTAGTTTTGCATACATGTATGGCTTTACAAAAAGCAATCAGGAATGTACGCGTAGTCGCGACTTGGAATTTCCAAGTTGAAAATTCAAGGATACAATATTATTATTATGTCATTATGTACTGATTTTCATTTGTACATTAACAAAGCGTCGTGAAATATGAAAAATAATTAGATTTTTATAATGTTATGGAAGAAAAGTAAAAGAACCTTAAAAGTTTTACTGTAAAATTTGTCACTTGAAGATAAAATTGTTTAGATGATGAAGATAGATAATATGCTCTAGCGTAATTTCGTTTCGCTATCATACATGCAAATTATTTGTTCGTGAATACTTATACTGTTTACTTATGCTATGCTTTTTTCTTAATAATATGATGTTCATTTGACAAACCTTTATTCTTTGGTGTCATTCATTCTCATAACAGTTTTTTATCTATTTTTGTTTTGCTTTAGTCAGGAGTTCTTCAAAGCTTGTCCTTGGCTCTTGTTCTTACACTTTTGTTGTTTGCCAACGGATGTGGTTGTTGTGTTGTTATCACTGACACACCGTGTAAGATACAAAGAATCATTGTCATTGCCTTTTCTTACTTTTCCTTTTGCTTTGCCTTTTCCTTAAAAAGCTTTTTCCACACAAAAGGCATTTTTACTTCGTGCTTTTTATATACGTTGACTACGTATTGACTGCACACATTCTCGTACATTTGTTACTACTATATCATTTTTATTATTGCATGCCTTTACTCTGTGGACATACACACACAAAATATTGCACCATCACAAGGAGAAGGGGAACAGGCACACCAGATGTAATACAATATGTTCATAGGTTTGTGTGCAAACTCCCACTTCACAAACATTATCAACCAACACGGTTTATGCTAGTCTCCTTAAGGGTATTTATCTTTGTGGATGGAGTAGAGTTACATATCTGCACCAGCATCGTAATACCACACAGTGGTAATTTTATGTTGACTTTTCTTCCAGCTACTGTTGGATTGAACGTAAAAGGGTTGCAAATTGTATACATAAGTGTACAGGTAGCATTACTTGGAGAAGCTTTTCAGTACTATATAATATTATAATATGAGATGCTGATGTTTCATCTTTCAGAGCACAAAAATATTTAGTCAATCATCGTAAAAAGCATAACTTTAATGGTGTTTTTGTTTGTTTTATCTATGTACTTAGTACCTATCTGTAATCTGCCAGAATGTTGTTGCTGCTGCCGCTTTAATGCAATGGTCGATGTACAGTAACAGTCATGATCAATGAATGTAAAAAAAGTTACTTTTGGTACAGCACTCCAGATTTCCCACAATGCCAAGCCAAAATCCAGAGTTTGCTTTCACAAGAAGCCACAGAAACTTTCACTTTCACTTTAGCTATGCAACTAAAATTACTACCCATTCAAAGCCTATCCAGAGTGATCGTCGAGTTCTTTAGTCATTTTACTATTCGCAGAAAAACGTCGGACTTTATGAAACGACGAAAAAACAAAGTTTCTTTGTTTCGATTTATTTTTAAATTATTAATAAAACACTCTGTGTTTTTCAAATGAAAATGGACTGAATCATATTGTATATTAGTATTATTACATATATTATTATTGTCAAGTTTGTATTTTTTGTATGCTCGAGGGCATTGTATTTATTGTCGTCGTTCTTTTTAATACAAGTTTCTATACTGCCTTACATACTGATATTATCATTTTTGTTCTTCAGCCTTTAATTCAAATTACTACTTCTGGTACGAAAGGAAGAGCTCATGTTTTTTTATCAAATCAGATATCATTTCCGATATGCAGAAAATATCATATTGGATATATGTAGGTAGTATTGTAAGTAGTCACAGGGTAGAATGCTTAAAGAGCAAAATACAAATAGTTTCGTGTGTTTATTCCAGTTACGAGCAAGTCAGAAGAACCTTATATGTTGTATGTGTGGTATGTTATTGTCGGATTTCATGATTTCTTGTAGCTTAACTAGTTTATTTTTATGTTGCTTTTGATACGTGACGTGAACAACAAGAAAGACAACCCTTGCGAATGGAAGAAGTCGTACGTTAGACACTCAGTAATATAATTCATTTCTCGTTTCCGATCTCCAACTTTACAGGAGAATCTATTGATGCTTGTGTAGAAACGTGTGTCTTGAGTATTTGCAACTCGTGGAGTAGTATGTTAGGGAATGATCAAGCCAATTCAGTAGGGGAAGAGGGAAAGTTTGAAAATAATGGTTCTCTAAGAGAAAAATTAAAGAAATTGCTACAGATAATAAACTGTATTTCGAAGTTATAGGGCGTCAAATGCCTCTCGTGAATTATTCTCACACATGGCGATTATTTAGGTTCGTGAGCCTATCTAACCTGCCATCGTAGTTGCAACCAGAAACCGAAAACCTGGCAGTAAAGTTGAAAGAGTAATAATAACGAGGAAGAAAGTCCATACAGAGTCATTGTAAGGAATTAATGGTAAATTAGGAAGGAGTGGAAAAGTGTCTACTGCTACCTAATAGATCTGTTAATAAGTAATAGATGAAAATGGAAGAGGAACCCATAATGTTGGTTGCGTGGAAAAAAAAGTAAAAGAAAGTGGAACGACGAGACGGTGAAATATTTGGGGGAAAGAATATGATGAGACCGTAGGGAATCCTCGGAAGTTTTAATATTGTATTACTTCATGATGATCTGACACTACTATTCCTGATCCTTTCTCCTACTGACCAAAGTCTCTTTTCCCTGAAGCTATTTTTCTTTCTTATCTCTGCTCTTCCTTTGGTTATCAGGTTACAGGGTAAAGATGTAATGACAGTAGCTTCATGGTCTCTCAATATTCCTACAAATGAATGAAAAAATGAGGAGGGTTAAAAGATAAAAGTTTTTAACGGGGAAAAAAAGATTTTATAGAGAAAGAGATTGAAAAAGTGAGCAAGAAGCGGTGTGTGTAAGTTTGTGTAGTTAGTGCTTTGATGACTTTCCTGTAACTGGTATATAAAGGAGAATGCTTGTCTTTATGAAATGGAAAGAGAACCAGGCAGGGGAAAAGGAGCACCAGCAGAAATAGAAAGGAGCAAAAAGAGAGTATAGTAGTAAAAGATAGGAGCAGATCCTTTTTTCTCGGAGCAAACGATCCCAGCCGAGCCAATGCAAGGAAATAGTTGTAGTGGGGTAGTAGTTTTGTAGTAGTAGCGGTTATAAAATAGCGGAGGATTGATGCAAAGAATTGTGAAAATTTTCGATTTTTACCCTAGCGCATGCACATGCATCTGCAGAGACTCTATTTTCAGTTACCACATAGAAACTCACACTCATATCTCTAGGGTTAAAAACTTTATACACAATCATGGGGAGAAAAAAAACGACCAAAATTTTCATGGATTTTGAACATTCTCATCAGCAAGCAGCAGTAAAGTAACAAACGCAGCATCATACGAAAAATTATATTCAGGAATCTGTAGGGTTAGTTGCGTTTTTGAGTTTTTTTTGCACAGAAATGGAAAAATGTGTGTCCCTACATTTTCTCTGATTTCTCCCCTAATTTTTCTTCAATGGCTCTGAAAAATATATATATAACTTAGGATGGCAGATAACAAATATGAATAGAATTCGAATTCCATCATTGTGGAATTGAAAGAGCTACTGATGTTATTTAAGTATTAATATACAAAATGAATTTCCAACTTTTCCTTCGTGAAGCACACTTACAACTTAACAAAGTTGTCCGTCCATCTCCTTTACCCTTGCCAATCATTCGTGAAACATACATACGATAAATATTATGCAATCTTGTTAATAATTATAAACAAGTTTCCGTTTAATCAAACATGAACAATGAAAGAAAACGATGACAGTAACAAGATATACAAACGACTCCTTGAACGAACGAACGTTATCGTTATTTCATTTTCATGACATCATACTACTAGATAAAGATATCAGTTGTCAGTAAAAACATGATATGGAAAATGGAATGTTTTAAAATTGTTAAGAGAGTCTAACAGTCGGGCCAGTATAAATAGTTTATGGTAATGTAGAAAACAAGAACAAACTATTATTGCTTTCCAAAAAGATTTGATTAAACGTACATATGTTTGCCGTAAAAGTTTTTAAAAGGTAAAATATTATAGAAATAGAAATGTAGTATATGATTTTAAGGGTTAATTTTATCAACCAATATTACAAGAAACTCTACACTTTATACTGTCATCAAAACGAGTGTTTAAATTTTGAACGGCAATTCAAAAGATGCATGTTGAGAGATGATGGGACACTAGCAGATATAGGAAAGCAGAAAACCAGCCTTAAAAGTAAATTCATAGTTTTGCTTTAGTACATATACATACGCCTAATATGTTGTGTAAAGGTACATGCTTTTGAGAAATGGCGTGTTCTACCCAAATTGTGGAGAAAGCAGGTAAATGGTATAAGTAAACATTCCACCGCTGTCTTCTTCAGATGCGAAGAACAAAAAGTTTTTGTTCTCTTCCCTGCCTATTCGCTTTCTGCTGTCTGTGTTGTTGCAATATAAAGCGACTTTTTTCTTTTCTTTCTTGTTGTTTTGTTACCAATTTTTTGTATTTCGCATTCTTCTCTGGAGAGTATGAAATTCTTAGTACATAGTTACAGCAAGCTTTTCTCCTCCTGAAAATCAGAAGAGCCATTGAAGCTCAGGACGACCGTGTAACTACCACATCACGCACACAAACTCTCAATGTGCTACATACAACAACCTTTCTTCCTCAGCTTTTTGGTATTTGTTTTATTGTTTGCATCACGTTACATGTTCTTGGCTGTTTCATCATTGTCAGTCAATAGTAGTCACAAGTTGTGCTCCTAAGACTAGTAGTTCTCATGTTATGTTCATGTCGGCCGAATTCTTCTGAATAGAAATAAAAAACTAATAATATAATACACGATTGGTTTTACTTTTCTATTATGAAACCGGTAGTATATACAAACTACAATAACCATATTGTTGTCGGTTTCCTCCTCAAATTACAATAATTATACCCGTAATTCAGCACATATATAAGTTACACGTAACGAATTTACTATGAAACTTGATAAATACATATACTTCCTAGGTTTTAACGCGGACATTTTAGGTTAGTAAAAATAGTTCAATAATTACTCTTTGGGTATCTTAGTTACAAAAGTTGCATGCAACATTTTGGCACACCTACAGATTAAAGAATATAAAAATTAACTATTTTGTTTTATGCATTTATGGACTGGACATTTAAAAAAATAAGTATGAAAAAGGAGCTAAAGTAGATGACTTAAATGTGCAAAGAGTGATATCAAGTTATATCCAAAAAAGCATTTAGTCAACTTTTTTTTGGAAAATCATGTCAAATGTCGAATGGTTGTCTCATGTTTGGAAAAGATAAAAGTAATATATGTTTTAGGACACGTTTGCCAATTTTCAACAACTAGCGGTCATTATTTAATTAACTTTAAAAATGTCTTGTGCTTCGTACATCATAACATTTCAAAAGCTTAAATCAATTTGTTAATTTGAATGAGCACTTGTTAAATGGCCATTATAATTATATATCATAACTGATTTCGTGGTATTGGGCTAATCACGTCACAGACTTGTTTTGATTTAAGTGCCATAAAGCACTTTCTATATTTGTATAACTTGTTATGTGATTGACAAGGTTAACCAGACTAGACACTTTAAATAAAATAGTAATAATTAAGCTTGTCTGATTTACTTTTATTGGTCATTCTACAAAAAACTGAGAAGCTAATTAGGTATAATATGGTACCTAACTTTTTACTGGAGAACGACATATTTTGGAACTGGTGTGTGATGTTTTACCTTTTCTACTTTACTCATCCAACCATTTATGTGCTAAATGAGGGTAATATTTTTCAAGGGAGCTGCGTGCATGCCATGCCACATTATCAAGTTAGGGTAGTAAATGAAAACATCAGTTATCAGGAGAAGTGCAAAACAACTTAAAAGTGAATAATGGAATTTTAGTAAATGGGCCTAAAAACTACAAAGGTAAAGCGAGCGGTTACAAATTGAAAGAGACTTTTGCATGGGCAAACGCGTAGATTTAATGCTTGGTAGTAAGAATCCTCTGCTGCATGAACTTAGAATGTAAAGAATTTGGAGACGTCTGAGCGTTTGTCATTGTTACAGTACAGAAAAGTGTAGAAAGCAGCAAATCTGAAAAAGAAAGAGCATAAAAATAACCACCGACAAGACAGCAGTCAAAGAGTAAGTGCAGAAGGCACACACGCATTCATGTTTCATGAAACTCATGTTCTTTTTGCTCAACTCAACGTTATTGGGGTTGAAAGTTTTATAAACGAACTACACTTTCCGAAATTGAATTCTTCTGGCAAAAATCCACTAATTGATAACTTAAGTCCAATTTAATAGGATATGTTCTTAGAAACGCGTAGGAAGTAAACTTTAGACATAGTGTTCCATCTACACCTATTGTTTTGTGACCGATTATTGTTAATAGTAATGACATGCTACATAACGTTAAGAACCGTATGGAGTTTTTGGAACGAAAAATCTTGCTTGTTACATGGGCAAGTAATATATTATGTACATAATATTATACAAACCGGTTCATATAATTTGCATACGTTTACTCTTTCTCCTGAAAACTGATGCAGGATATTATCTGACGAATCCAGACTGTAAATCTTAATCCATTCACATTTTATACTCTCACCTTGAACTTCACGATGCTAAAGTGGCAAATCATCAGAAGTGGAGAGAGAGTTCTCAGATGACAATTTGATATGATATTTTTTGTTACTTCAGACTTCAAACAAGATGCGGTCACGTTTTTTAATAAAAATGCGTTGGAAAAACATTGAAATTTGAATTAAGCGTCTGCAATGTCATTTTTGAAAAATATAGGCAGTATTTCCACTTACTTTTACAGCTTTACTTTGCATCGTACAATTGCATCCCTCAGAATGTAGTATTTTTTGTAGAGTAACAAAGTCCAACTTCCGCGTCTTAGTACACACGTACACTAATGGTAAAACCATAGTAAGTAGGTATATTCCTTTCGCATCTTCTCCCTTTCTTACATGAGAGGGGAAAGTCCTTCTGTGTGAGATCACGTATGAAGATCACTGGTTTACTATACAGTCAGGTTTAGTACAGTTTAATAGCGCACACAAAAGTTTACCCCCATGTGATTTAATGGCCATACCATTCACAGCAAGTTGCTTACGTCACGTGACAAAACACTTGTATAATAGTTTTAAAAATACAAAACTGCCTTACAAACAATCTTTTATGGACTTCCTCCCACTCTTTGTCAAATAATTAAAAGCAATTTAGAATAGTTCATTTTGGCTTTAGAGTTTACGTACGAAGCAGGGGTTCTGCATGCAAGTATTCTATTCTGGCAATAAACTTACGTAAACGATCAATGAGTACCATCTTTGAACACAAAGGCCAGCCATAAATGTATTTTTACAAACATATAAAAACGTTTGTAAATAATAGTCGAAAGTAAAAGTGGTCTGAACTCCTTTTATAAAACAAAAAAGTTGCTCAGAGTACTGGGTATATGGTGAAATCCGTCATACGTACAGAGCCGAAGGATAAATTTGTTACTGTTTAAAATGACGGATATAACAAGCTAATATTATTTTCAACTCTTCAGTATCATCATTTGTCAACAGCTAATCAATTCTTGTTATTAAGTTCACTTATTCATTTATACTATCTCTCAACAAAATTATTTACTTTGTAGACATTTGATTCAACCACATCATTTCTCTGCAGACCGACGCTAAAAGCCAAGTTGTTCTTCTTTTATATAGGTAATTCTATGTTGCATCCTCTACCTATTTTTTAGTTTCTTTTGTAATGGAGCGTGCAAAGATATTTTCATGTATTCTTATTCCCCGGAACCCTTTCTCTGTACGAACGAAAAAACTATCGTAATATTCGTAATCGTTGTGTGCATTGTGCATGCACTTTGCTTGCATCAACACGGCACACCAAACCAGCACACGTGCGACGGGATGCTTGTAGATGAGATGAAGGTATAATATAAAAAAGATTTCTTCTTTCTAACGAACTTTTGCACACGTACAAAAATCTACTCGCAGCTACGTACTCATCTTTTCATGCAATGTCGTGTCTTGCATAAAATAAAACTGAATTCAGTCAGTATAAAAAATCACTGGAACATCACAACTCAAGTTTGTTTCAATAACCAAAATACAAGGTATAAAAATGTATGAGATTACATTACATAAAAACAACTGGAAAATGGATGCCCAACGAAATAAGTTGTTAAACCCTCTGATAAAATTTAATACCGAAAAAGCTGTCAAAATATTGAATTTTGACTTTTATCACTGTTTTAAAAATAAAAATACATACACTTTTGCTACTAACTTCTATAATTGATTCCAACAAAAAAACCAAAAGTTATATTTCTGACTTCTGAGAAACGCACCATGAAGATTCCTTTATTCGCTGTAGGTCTCCCTCTCTTCAAGTAATGAAGCTAAAGACGTTTCACGCTTTGAATTTTTGAAGAAGTATCACTAGTAATTATGCTGTGTATGTGTGTGCTTCTTTCTGTCAGTCAGACAGATTATAAACTGTTGATGATCTCGCCTCTTCTCCTGAATGAGTGGGGTGAAGCTTGCTTGAAGCAGGAAGGAAAATGATGCGGAAGGCTTGGCTTTTCTCCTCCTCTTCTGCTAGCTTCTTCCAGTTTTAATATGCAGCAAATGAAGTACAAAATGTTAAGTAAAACGAGAAGAGAAAAAATCAACAAGAATGTATGATGTTGTGTGTGGATTCTATCCCGGCGAAAGACAGACTGTCGGTACTTGCTGTTTGTTTTTGTGGTCTTTTGGGCCACGTACAAACTTTATATGAGTGTGATGACTGAAGAGAGTGTGTGTGCATTCAAGGGAGCCAAAACATTGAGAATGTGTTTACACGACACAATAAGTAGTTGCAGTTAAAGTTGCATGTGATGTGTGTTTTTTGTTTAATAATAAGCCCTAAAGATGAATGATATAATGTTGTTGTAGGTGATTGCGAGTTTTTTGTACGCACATCTGCCATGTTGTACCATGTATTTGTGTGTTGCACATGCAATACTTACAAAAACCATCACATCGCACTTACTACACACGGTTAGTTTTGGCTTCATCACCTTCATTTCAGATTGGAAAATAGCTGTTTATTCATGGATGCAAAATGCAGTGATTTTTTCAATACAGAAACCACGCTTCACGCAGTAAAAGTGCAGAAGTACCGCCAGACTAAAACTAAAAGCTTACGGAATTATAATGCAGTTTCAACAATTACATTGCTAGTAATTTGCTTACCCCGGCTGGTGTAATATAATATTTTCTGTTATTCATTTGGGGTATTTGCAGATCTGAATGGTCGCATTCATGCAGATCATTCCATTATATCCATTCATTCACCAAACTCATCTGGTAGCATCGCTAAAGAATGTAACGCACAATTGTTTGGTATTTCATTAAAGTATGGATTGTCCATTTAGCTCGATACATGCCCGTAGTGGGAACATTGTATACGCGTAAGCTAGAATTACGGAGGTGGGGTGATTGCAAGGCACATGCACATGAATGCTTTCTTTCAGCATTATTCCAATAAAAGGTTTTAGTGGAGATCACGGCGGGACACGGGGGTAGCAATACAACCTCACGTAGAATAATGGTGCAATTGTCAAAATGTGGAATAATTTCATTCATTGAAAATTTGAGAAGGGGAAGGAAGGAATGAGGCGAGAATACACTATAGCTAAAAGCGTAGGTTTTTGTTGAACAGAAATCAACGTGTCTCACTCCACCCCATTAACGATAACGCACCACTATCACTCATTTTTCCATAATATGGAAATAAGTTTCCTTGAAAAAAGATTTGCTTGGGTGGATACAATATATTTTTTATGTATAATAGTAGTGCACAAAGATCCCGGCTTCTGTTAATAGTTTTATGCTGCATGCAGGATTCAAATGGGGCAAAAAGACATAATCAGCATAAGTTATGAGGTTATAAATAGTTACAAAAGCTAAACATTAGCTACTTGCTTGCTTGGCTCAATGGGAACAAATGCACGACAGCATGTATTCCCAAGTATTTATGCAAGACGTGACTTGGGCTTCGTCACAACAGTTAGAGCCTCTTCCATCTTTCTTAATGGGTTTACACTCATAATTTTTTGGCTTAACCAGTACCACACTAGTGCTTCCCTATCATAGTTTGTGCTAAGTACATGAAATAAAACTATGGGCAATGCCCACATTAAAAATGGAGAATATGACTCGATAACACCTTATTTTTTATTATTATTCTTTTGAATGTCATAATCCGGATTAGAAAAGTTTATGTAGATAGATTGTTCTTATAAATTCACGTATACATATAGAAGCATAATACCTATGTGAGATTTGAACCATCAACCATCATTTGTGAGGTCAACTTAAAAGAGTAGATTGTATTTCACCTGTACGCTATCAATGCTGTCCGACATTTAAGAATTTGGTGGCTGGTTGCTTGTTGGCGTTTGATATGGCTCTGCGGCTTAATAAATGATAAAAATCAAGATTTTCTGTGTGACCAGGCACGTTCCTCGGATTACACTCCCCGGGTACCATTATTCATTTTCAAAAAACGTTTTCCTGTGATGTGTTTTAATATTGTAGCAATGTAGAATATTCTTTAGGCTGGTAACGCTCATACATTATACATACATACATTATAAATTTACTGTTTGAATAGACGTTATAGAATTATACTGTAGTAGTAGCTACTCGTTTCTGCCTTACAAATGACCGAGTTTATCTCTATAACTTAAATACATGCTGCTTAAATACACCGTGCATTTCATAAACTTTTTATAATTCTTTTCTTTACAGTTTGGATTTCATATTTTGATTTTTCCATAAAATTGATAACGAGATAATTAATTTGTGTTTCCCAAACATTTCTCGTACATGCATCTAAGATTGCCCCTCACATGCAAAACCGTAATCAGTTTCAGTATGAGTCAATTTCGTTGAAAATAGCAGTAAGAAAGATCCGTAAGCAAGAGTAAGAAAGTTGCCCTAATAAAGTATCAGTTAAAGTGTGTTCAGTAATTTCAATGTAGGATATTGCGTAGGTTGTAAATGATTCCAACGTTAGATAATAAAAAGGAGGTTACTCCAGTGTCTCATTCTTACCAACGACCACATCTGGTCGGTTGCTGTCATGCTGTCGGTTCAAGAATCGTTAACTTTGGAATTATCAAGAAAGAACACAAAAAACGCGGTCCTTCTTTGCAATCTATATGGGTATTAATGTGTCACGTCTACAGAAGCGGTCAACCAATCCTGACAACAATCAATAATAAAATTTTCACATGTATGTATAGTAGTTATGTTATAGTATTCAAGCACGGTATTTTTCAAAATGTATTAAACCGAAAGATCAGTCAATCCCTATTTGAGAATGTATTACTGGGACAGACAGTCGGCTCAAGAGATATCGAGAAGTAAGTGGCGCTACACAATAATGTCAATGTGACTGCGATACTTTACATTCCTAAGGATAAAATTTTCGATTATTCGCATTGACTTTTGTATGAAAGAAGAAATACGCCAAAATAAAGCAGCCACACAATTTTACCAACCCAAAGATTGAAAATTTGTTTTTAGTTTGCTGCTTATCGCGGATACAGCACATCTATTATCATTATCAATTTGTTGCTACTTTATTTAAAGCATCACAAATTGTTTGAAGGCATCCTACGTGAAAAGTAGACATTTATCGATAACGTGTAAACTGCCAAGAAGGGATTTACTTCATTTGTGTTTCTCGTAGAAAAGCTTTCATGTCATCCATTATCCTACCAAACTATACTGCATATAACCGAAACATATCAAATTTGTTCGAATAAAAAGTAAAACATGTATCTGTCCATGTTAGATCCTTTCCTACAAAGAATTTTGTGAACCATTCGAGGCTTGGAATTTTTTTATTATGTACCAATATTTGGCATGAACATCCAACATAGCGATAGCAGAGAGAAATTCGGTAGAAAATGTAATGATGTGTGATGGAATAAATCGAGAGTAATAAAATTTTCGCGAAAGTAACAAGAATCCTTGTAAATTTTAGAATATGCCATGCATGACCGTATTATATTATTCCATTTAGGCAACAAATTCATTTTATGCCTTACACAATTTAATACATTTTGATATTTTTAGGATTATCATTTTTATAATACATTTGAAATGTTTTATACAATTTATTCCAATTTGCAATGACGTTTTTCGTGCAAATAGTATTTGTCAAAAACTCATGTTTTAAATATATATCTACACTGCTTGTGAGCTATTTTGTACATGAAAATGAAGGATAACCTTAAATGTTGTGTACAATGTGGGTTTGGAACATTTTAAGCAAGAACTTGATCTAATATTATCTGAAATGTAGTAAAGTTGAAATGAGCTGTAGTTTAAGCACTTCTCTGAGCAAGTACTCCGTTAGATGCAGTTTGTTGTTACCATATTTGATATAATATAGAAAAACCATAAAAATACATTTTACTTGTATAATCTTCATACTTGTCATATATAACAACGCGCTCACTACTCACCAACAAACACTTGCTGTCACCAGATTTCATAATTGCATTGTTCAAACGTCCAACTTTCCATTAATAGTAAATTGAATTTGGTTAATTTGTGTCATATATTTTGATCGTGACAATGATCAACATTAAAAATTATTGGATTAAGTCACTTCAACACTAATGCCAATAACCATATTCATATGAGTGTAAGTAGTAAATATTAAGCATGTATGTTCAAATTGCAGTAAATATATACTTCTCTAAAATTAGTTTAATTTCATTCTTAATTATGTTACAAAATTGTGTTGTAGCATCTTTTCAGGTATAGTACTAGCTTTCTCTCAAGTTACTGATAGAAAACGATAATATTAAAGCAACAGATGCTTCCATTTACATGGTAAATATGTATATGAAAATACAATTTGAAAATACATGCATATTATTGCGCAGTTATCAGAACCAGAAGCATTATGATGTAATGCCAAAAACTCCTTTCATGGTTCTTTTACTTTGTACAAATTGATTGCATTCTTGTCACTTGCGTAATATCCATTCTTCCATTGGGTGACATGATTCTAACGGGAGAGTAGCCTACTATGAGTAGGTTCTGTATAACTTGTCGTCTTTACTCTCTGACTCGTTTCATTCTTTTTTAATTTCATTTGGCTAATAAATAATAGCCGATTTCCTGTTTTCTTCTTGGTTTTATTGAAGGAAACCATTTTTATGAACCGCTTGTCACATTCAATAATATTTAATCCAACACTTTGACATGCTTTTTTACAAATAGGGCTTATTATACAGCATCAAGTTTTTATTTTGTTTACACACATGTCCATTTTACAGAACAGAAAGTGTTTGCACGTGTAGAGAAAGGCACACCTTGCATTTTCGTTCTTTAAATTGGGTCATACTATGTAACTTTTTTGTTTACAGACTGCTTGACTTTGAACGACAACGACACTAAACTTTGAAGATTAAATTTTTTATTGCTTCTTTGTTTTCAAATTATTCGTGAGACAGTGAACGCGCCCCCATATTCACAGATTAAAGAAATGAGCAAACAGAAAATGTGTGCCGTACTTCTTAGTAGTAACCACAAAAATCACAACCATCCTCGTCAAAATTACATTTCTAGTTAATATAAAGACTTTTTGAGTGTGCCAATAGGTGCAGTGCCTGTTAAGGGCTAACTCTACGCCTTAATTATATTCAGTAAGAAGAGAAATATGCCATTGTATTTAAAAACCGTTGATGCTGTTTCATTTCTTGTATTTCTCTTAATCATTTTACAAATCTCTTACGCTCCTTGAGAAGAATAGAAAAAACGGTTTTCCCGTTTGTCTGACTAGCCAGTGGGCAACTCAGAATAGTATTTACTTCAGTAATACATTAGGTGTAAATGAGATTTTTATGTTATGTGATCACACCAAACAGTTATCATAATCCTTCTATTTAATATTTTATAAAAATGCATGAATGATGCATTTTGATTTTGAAATTGATATGAACCCTCCAAAGTTCACCTAGAGTTTCGATGCAAATTCCAAATGATTGAAAAGAAAGGGATTTTCCAACCACGTTATTCACGCAACAATTTTTGTAATCAGTCATTCATTCCGTCAAATCTTCAAAGAATAAATTCATAAATTAACGCATTGAGATTATAACATGCAAGTATGGTTTCTTATATATACGGTTTCCTATAATAATGAAATTGTTAAGCAATATTTTAGTGCCTTGCAGGGGTCAGATGTTAATTCCTTTGAAAATATACAGAGAATTAAATTCCCTTTCTGTTTCCTTCACTCTTAACAATGGAAAACCTGTTTTTGCTGATCCCCTTGATATGAGACTCTATATTAAATCATCTAGTATGGGTATAATAGTTGCGAATTTATTATAATATGCGTACAAAAAAGTGCGTGAGTAATACGTACTGCATACACTAACGAGAAAATTTTCAGACCGCCTATAAAAATAATCAGTTTGCTGAAGGCTACATTAAACTATTTAGCATTGTCTTTCTGGTTCTTGACTGAATTTGAGTTTGTGTGCTTTGTACGTTCACCTTTGTACATAACAGTTTTTCATTTCATGTCGTAAACGTATCTACAAAGAAAATGATAAGAAACAGAATGGATAGAATCTTTGATGGGTTGATAGGTTCCGGTATGTGATATGATCTTATGGACACGATGAACGGAATGTAATTTACATAACCATTATGTGGAGAAAGTGCTCCTTACAACTTTTCTTGACTAAACTATTTACATATTTCAGTTTTTCTATGAAATTGTAGATGGAATGATTCCGAGTATACCTTTACCACAATTGTACAGCAAATATCTTGAATTTTGACGTCTTGGCATATTGTTGTAAACTAGGCCTATCCAAGTAGCGGCAAAAGCGTACCAAAGAAATCTACACGCACATTATTATGTCGAAAATTACCGACTACGCACGCAACATTTTAATTATGGATAGTGTCTGATCAAGGTCTAGCCGTGTAATCATTATCATATGAACCAGGTTGCCCAATGTTTCAAATTCATTTTTTGCTTTCTATGAATGTATTGGAGTTCAACATGATGGATACGATGTTCGAGTAATTTGGGGTGATTTATCATAATATGTAATAGCATGTTATTGATAGCTCGGAGCTCGCCTCTGATTAAAAAATAGGACGCATGCTGTCGACCAATTTTCATATTCAAAACAAAATCTTAGCTTTCAAACTCAAACACCATCAACCATAGGTATTCAGCCCAAGAAAACTTTGAACATAGAAGCTATGCAATTTTAAACGAAATGAAAAGTTATTGTATGTCGTGGAATGTGGAGTCATTTTCGCCACTTCTAATGCAAACATATTTTAGTATGACATTTTACTTGTAATTGCAAATTGGGTAGATGTTCATGTTTTCGATTTTGTTTATCATCTCTTACTCTATATTACTCGTGTTCGAAATTATATTTACATATATCGTTGAAGCATATTGCAGAAAAGTTTTTAAAAATATGTATTCCTTAATCTCTATATTCCAGGACCGGGAGCACAAAGTGGACCACGTACTCTTCATATTCTCCATAATTCTGAGTATCCCGCATCATCGTTTGCACTGCTAGAAGTCCCTATGAACCCAGCGGCAAGTAATGCGGCTTCCAATAACACAAATCAGTCATCCACACCAACTCCAACTGTGAAAACAGTCTCTCTAGTGGCCGATAACTTATTTGATCTTCTGGTGGTGAAAATGGCTCCCGTGTACACATCCAAGAAAATTAAAATGGAAGCTAAAGGACCACGCTTTGAATTGGGAGACTTTGTTGTTAAATTGGGTAGCGTGGTTATGTCACAGAACTTTAAAGGAATTCTTGTCGAGGTAATAATTATTTTTGTTTATTTTGCATGCAAAATTGTTCACATTTTTTGAAAGAAATGAAGTTGATGATCCTGATGATCAACGTATGCAAATATTTGTTTTAGGTGGAATACAGACCATGTGTAATGGCGGAAGCCTGTTGGGAATTATTGATGGAATTTGTGCAAGGAATATTTGGTCAAAATGCGGTGTCTGCCGTGCCAAGAACTTTGCAGGTTCGTGTTTACATAATATTTGAAACATCCTTGTTTCACATAAATAATCTACTTATCGTGAACAACAAATGAGGAAATACGTAATATTTTTTGTTTGTTTGAACAGCCAAGAGTGAAAGAAGTATACACACCACTTGACACTATGCATCAATACATGGATCAATTTTCGGCTTTTAGAAAAGCTGCTGGGATTCGATAAAACTCAATCATGCTTCAACATTCTACGGTGTTGTTCTGTTCCAGATATTTCGACGTTTATTAAGTCGGCTTACGTATTTTGACTGACACAAAAAGTAGGGGAAGTGACGAGATTTCCTGTCAATTGTTCCACTTCCGTTTATTGCAAGAATGAAATCTTCGAGAAAAAAAATGAATTTTTAACACCTCAGCTAAAATCCTTTATGACAACAAATTTGAATCACGTTCTTGATTACGTATTGTTGGTTCATTAATTTATTATGGGTAAAGCTGATACAAATTGTATTACGTACATTTTATAATTTTCTACAACAGTATACATAATATTTTTCTTTTAAGACTAACCTACTTTATTGTATATATCTTCGATTGTAAAATAAAGTGAAATGCCATCTTGATGATAAAAAGTCTTCATCTTCTCAAGGTTGAAACATAAAACTACACTTCTTGTTGACGTGCGAAAATGTTCGTTTTTTATCTCACCGAGGAAAGTTGACAGTGTTCAATTTTCTCTCTATATACTCTCTGAGTAATCCCGAATCCCCTTTGGCGTCAATTAGTGTTTGATAACGCAAACACACTACTTGAAACCCCAGAGAATGAAGTAGTCTTTTCCGTAGGGACTGTGACCCAATTAGAAATTTGCCATCTGAGGAATAATGCTCCGGAATATTGACTAGAATAGTTGTAAGTTCAAAGCTTTTCTGCTCAGGAGGATTAGTGTATAAGAAGTGAGAGTTAATATGACTGCGTAGAAACGAATTCCGGTTGTTTTCTGATTCTATTTTGGGTGTCGTTAGTAGCACATCCACAGTAAACAAAGGATTCAATGGCAGACACGGTAAAACTACGGAGCTGTCAATGTTTGACTGTTTGCAAATTTCCCCTAGAGTTTCTTTTACGACATTTGTCATTCGAAGAATTCTCCCGTCTATAAATATAGTTCGTGACGAAAAATCTTTCGGTAATAAAGGGCCAGGGTATTTGCTTCTGCATTCAAGTGTCAACGCAGTATCCAGAAGTTTCAGATTGCTCCTATGCTGCTGCAAGACCCTACGGAAAGTTACAAAGCAAAATTAAAAGTACATAAATTGCATCCAAATATTTTAGAAGTTACTGTATATTTCTTTGAAAGCACTCACGCAAAGTCTGGTTCGCTGGTATGAAGCCTGTCTAAAAAGTATGGTGAAAATGTTCGATCCACAAAGTTTAGGGGATGTTTTGTAAGATAAACACATGCCAGTAACAAATTTACAATATCCTTCGGTGGAAACTGTATAAATTTTTGATTCAGATAGTTTTCAATTACTTCCCAAAACCGTGGACCTTGCGAAGGCTCAAAGTCTAGATCCCCAAAGGGTTTTAAAATACTGGTAAGCTGCGGTGGTGATAGGTTGTTGCCATTATTTTTAACAGTGAACTCTGCTGCTGCCTCCAAAATACTAGTCGAACGAATTCTAAATTTGCCGGCGTAGTCCATAATGTTTGCGACAAGTTGAGGATCCGTAATCTTTAAGCATTTGGCTTTCATGTACTTGTTCAGAGCCTAGAAGCATACATTTTATACACCATGAATACTAAACTTGTTGAATTTGTTGATGAAAAGCTATTGTAGACAATAATGCACATATATTTTTAGTTTGAACTTACCTGTTCAATTGCAGCATCATAAAAGTTCAGGGAAGTTAGTGCTTGAACAATTGTAGCAAGTTCAGTCTCTGTCACTTTATGGATGTTTAGGTTTGTACATTTGCACAAGGTCATTAACAGACGAGCTGGAATCTGCCAAGAATTGATTGCATGAGAAGCTTTCTCTTGTGCAGAAACAACAGGGCCATCACTACTTATGAATATCGAGCATATTTCTGCAACGGTCTGAATGTTCATATTCCACCAGAGGGTGTATAGTTTCCTCTCAGCCAGACTCAAAACTAATCGACTGCTTTTCTTGAAATATTTTACTGTCCGCAGAACCTCAACTATATTGTCAGAATTAATTTCATCACTGTGATCTATAATACCCACCCAAAACTTGTCTATAAAGTCCCTGCTAAAACTGAATCCTTTGTCGATTTCCATCTTTCCCAAAATCACTACAGCACGACATACTTGTTCTAGATCTAGTTTTCCCTCAGTCACTCTGACTAGCAGTTCCTGGAGCATTTTATTTCGGTAGTCTAAATGGTTTTCGGGATCGTATATTCCTTGCGAGTGATCATTCACATGAGGACACTCTCTACGCAGTAAATCCAAAGTATCCAACAAAAGATGTGAGTTGTCACAAGTGAGGATGGTATCCATTAACCTAGTTACAATCGCCAGTCTGGCAAATGTCTCAGTTGAACTATTGTTCTCGGAAGCGTTTATCCAAGATCGACCCTCGTTTCTAAAGCCAAAATTATTTTCCAACTCGAAGAGTTTTTTCAAGATGCTAAACGACACAAAAGGGGTCACCTCCTGACTTGGGATTGTGTCTAACATTTTCAGTACTTGTTGTGGAGTGTGATAACCACTGAAGCCATCAATAAACGCAGCTTCCTCCTCGGGAGCCAGTTCTACATAATTTTTTTGAGGACCTGCACAACAATGTTTACCGAATGAGAATACATTGAACTCTAAGCAATTCCTTTATAATAAATACATTGTTGAATAATATTCTGTAATTCACCTTTCCTATCCTTGCCAGCAGAAGAATCAGACCTGATCACTGCTACCGGCACCTCATCAATGCTATGACCCTCTTGTCTCAAAATCTCACTTTCGCCCAACTCCTTTCCCCTGGACCTCCGCGTGGTACTGGGAAATCCCGTATCATCCCCATTCCCGTCACTGCCCGACCCCTTAATAAACAATATTCTAGACGACTGAAGCCATGAGCTCAGGGAAGCTTTGCCCCGCATTGATTTCAGTGCGCCGTCTCTCCCTCGAGATGACCGTCCCAGGAGAGGAACGCCACCGCAACAAGTTACCAAACCTTGCGGCGAATAAACATCCGATTTGCTACTGAAACACCGTGCGACCCCGGTCCCACAAATGTTGTCATTAAAATTAGCATAAAGATAACCCCTGTTCGACTTTTGCAGCAAGCTAACAGCTCCGGAAATGGGCACCTTTTTCACCGCATTAGAAAGCTGCATCACTTTCGTCGGACCACAGTTTGAAGCCATTCTCTTATAATCATATCAATCCTGTCACATGTCACAGCATAATAAACACTTGTACTTCCGGCAATATAAATGGAGAATGGCCAGTTTTCTCTTTATTGCTTCTGGTCACTTTCTCGGACATTTGGTAAAAATTAGCCCTTCGACAAAGAAAAGAGAAAGCAGATGAGCGAAAGGCATGTAAAAAGTCATGATGATGCAACGCAGTTTGTGGAGACTGCAGATGGGGAACAGATGAGTGTTCAAACAAAGCGCAAGTGAGGTTGATTGGTAGGCCCATCCCGAGCTCAATTGGTTGCAGCCCACTTCCCTTTCTTCAATCAACTCTCATCCTGCCCATTACCTACTTCTCTCTTGCTCTACAGCAGCAGCAGCTCTCTCTGTATTCCCATTTGCAACTTTACACTATCTCCTCTGCTGCATACATTACCTTACACTTCGAGGTGACAAACTTGCCACTTTTCAACCAAAACAAGATAAAAATACAAATATTTTGCTCGTCTTAACTTGACTGGCATTTATTTACCAAAATAATTTGGTTATGATTAAATTTCCAGCAAATTTGTGATTACAACAGTGTTCTGTGCGGAACAGAGATGCTTTATACTTTCCAATTTCTGCTAAGCTATCCATCTGTATTTGCGTTGAAGTTAAAATAAGTTGGGTTTTGTCTGGCTTGAATGTTAGCTGTATTTAGTTGTAAATTTGCAAAAGATAAACGTGGGGAGTGTCTTGGCATTTGCAATAATTTGCATTCATTCACATAAAAGGTGCATTTCTAAAAACAAAAGGAATCCCTAAAAGTCCGTGGGAAGTAGTAGTGCTTTTATTCAAGTTTGTAGCAAGTTTTGTCGGAAATTGACAAGATGTCTGACTTGACAACTTTGCTAAGCACTGAAATCCCAGAGGGCCTGCAGAGCCTGACAGATTCGCACGTAAACTTGGAACGGGTTGCGGAATACTGTGAATCCAACTACTTTCAGGTAAACTAGATTGAAAGTGAAGGTTGGCAAATTTGTTTTGGTCCGATTGGGAAAATATTAAAACTGGCTTTGTTGGGATTATTGATATCAGGTTGACAACAAGAGAGAAGCCATTGATGAGACGAAGCGTTATACAACACAAAGTTTGGCGTCTGTTGCGTATCAAATTAACACATTGGCCTACCACTTTTTACAATTGTTGGATTTGCAAACTGCCCAGCTAGATGAAATGGCTGCACAAGCTTCTCACATTGCCCAAGTTAGTAAAATATTTGTCAAGTACTTTTGTACATGAATTTTCTCCTTGCTAGCTACTGCTAGCTAGTACATGTCAAGAATTCGAATTTTAACAAAACCGATAAATCTAACATGTACCAATAATTACTTTCCAGAGCATTTCCATACACAAAGAGAAGGTCAGTCGTCGTGAGATTGGCGTGTTAACATCTTCAAAGACGCAAATTAGGCAATACAAAATTCTGGCTCCAGCCACGCCGGAGAAACCGGTTAAATATGTTAGGAAACCAATTGACTACTCTCTATTGGATGACCTGGGTTGCGGTGGAACTCGAAATAGGCAGTTGCATATGAGTAAGCGAATAGGCTCAATAAAAATTGGATTTCATATTATGCCATTATTTAGTTGGACGAAAACCATAATTTTTATAATTGGAATATTTACAGGGAGTAGTTTGAAGGCTGCAACGCCCATGATGAACATGACCATGAATCTACCTCCTAGCAGTAAGCCGCCAACTCCGCCTATGGGAAGCAAAATGGGAACGTTACGGGGTGACAGATCAATTTACCGGGCACCACCAGCCGTTGCCCCACCACAAGTTCCAAGCCATTATGCTCCAAATTATCCACTAGGTCATCCGAAACGCCAGTCATCACAGAGTGAACAACGAGGCTATACTACCTTGCCACTTCAAACCAGTCATCCACAGCAACAAGCTTCTCAGCATCAGGTGCCTCTGTCAGCAGCAGGCATTCCATTCAAACAGCGAGATATACAGCCAATGTCTCATCAGCAAATTATTTACGCAGAGAACAAATGTAAGTAAAAATTAGCATTTGCATTTTACCCACAATCACGGAATCTGGATGGATTGTTTATGTATGTTTGTATTTTTTAGCATTGGGAATTACAACTGGACCTGTTTCTCCACCATTGCCACCTCCACCACAAGTCGATCCACCTATGAGTGAGGACTCTGGAAATTCTCTAGTACCAAAGAATTACATTGAAAAAGTTATTGCTGTTTATGATTACGCGGCAGAACGCGAAGATGAACTAAGTTTCCAGGAAAATTCTCTGATATATGTGTTAAAGAAAAATGATGATGGTTGGTGGGAGGGGGTGCTCAATGGTCAAACGGGACTTTTCCCAGGGAATTATGTGGAACCATGTGTGTAGTTTTATTTTTGGAAAATTCTACTATTCTGTTGCATTGTAAATATAACATTGAACATAAAGGTTCGTACGACAAAAAATTCTCTGTGTAGTTAAATGCATGCACTTGTATTAAAAATTGATAATTTATAATATTACTATCATTTATTGTATTTTGTGTAAAAATAAAATCATGATTTCATTGCAAACCTGATTTATATCATTTTCAATTTTCCGTTGTGCTTAAGACTAAACCCGGTTTTCTCGAGCTTTTATTGAGATCTTGTGAAATTTATTGAAGCCTATGAATGTGGTTCTGTAGAGTAGAACAAGTAGGAATAGGGAAAACGGGTATACATGTTTAGTTTGTATGAAAGTACATACTACACAACTTGTGTAACACAAGTTAACACTAGGTAGATTCTTAAGTTTTACATGTATATAAAGCTCACAATTCTACTCTTGGCTAAAAGGTCCAATGTAGCATACACTTTACGGGAAAATGGCTGTTTAAAAGAAATGCATTGAATGTGTAGCTGAGGATATCATAAGGTATCCATTCCACACACGTTAGCACTCTTCAACCAGAAGTCCATATTTTGAACGTGGGTTCTCCGTGCAAAAATATTTTCACTGAATAGTTTACCAAAAATTAATTAAAACAAAATAAAAATGATCGTGGCTAGGCGAGCAATCCAAGCCCGTAACCTGATGACCTCCGCCATCAGACGTGGAGGTGACCACCATGACGTTGGAGGAGTTCCGGGAGCTGTAAGTGTAGAAATATTTAAAACGCAGTGGAAATCCCAATTTTTATAGTTTAAACTTGAGTGTAAATGCTTAAACCAAATTACGCTTAAGAATAAAGTTTTCTGTTAGAATCCTTTTTAGTTTGTTAAAATGGATGTAGAAATTAATGTGATGTAAATTTTGTGCATTATAGAACTTGCCCTTTGGAATCGCCAACCGGTGGAAGCTAGCCGTTTATATGGGACTGTGGATGGGGTCAGGATTTGCAACACCTTTCCTTCTCCTTCGTCATCAACTTCTCAAGAAGTAATTCGATTCCTACCTTGTAGCCGTTTAGAATGCCTACCTATCATAGAAAAATATGTGAATGGAATACTTAAAGTTATTCGCAAAATGAGTCAACTTCAACAAAGTACATTCGTTAAAAAATATTTGCCATGTAGAAATGTTCAATCATTGCATTACAGTTTATGTAAATAAAACTTCGTAGAGATACTATTTTTCTGATTGTTTTGTGTGTTCTTACATACATATTTTCATTGTGCTAATATTCATATCCTAAATTTGCTGAAATTGCGATTCATCGTATCTCATATCCAACCAAGTGAAATTATAAACTGGTCAAAAGTAAGGTATTGGTGTTTGAGTAATGTTAGATAAAAATTGCAACGTTGTATTGCATTGTTTTGACATTGTTCCGTTTTGTTCGAACCTACCCATGCTGAAAACCTATCATACTATAGCTTTAAGTCATTTTATAAAATCGGACTACTCTTTATAAATGTCCTTAGTCCTTAATCATCGTAAGCAGTTTTTAAAAAATCATGATTGGTCGATTGTTTGGATTTGGAAGAAATACATTTTGTAATATTTGAGGCATGGTTTCCTGTATTGTCCTAGAAGGCAAAGCTGGAATCTCCGTGGGTCCTATGCATGACAGGTAGTCATGGGTGGAAATCTTTCAGTATATTTTGAAATACATATTTTTTTGAAGATTCGCTGGTATGGTTACAGGCATTATGATATGATTAAGACGATTGACGATGATTGATGAATTTTTGAAAAAAATCTTCATAGTTTTGTTAATGTTGTAATCATGCAGTCATTCATGTGCATTCCAATACATTTTATCACGGGTTCATAAGTGATGGGGATTCTAGCTTTCATTTTCCTTGGGTTGAACTTGTAATATGATAATTTTTAGATGAATAACAAGAATTGATGCATTTGAAAAGATTATGAATTACAAATTATTAAACATTGATTTCTCAAAATAATTTGCATAGTGTAGCAGATGCAATGTTGCAAATAACTATGTCGTGTCCAGTAATCTTTTTTATTTTCTTGGATGATTTCGATTTTGTGCTTTTGTAATGAAAACAAGATGCAGGTGAATCGTTTTCTAAAAAATTCAGGTTGTATTTTACTTTTAAATATTTCTTCACATATGACTACATAATAATAAATTTACTTCAGCTGCTTGTCCACTTGTCACATAATATTACTTTTACTTTTTATTTCACATATAATATATATATAATATTTATATGCATTTAAAAGGATATATAATCTACCTATGCATACTTTTTGTATATATTTATAAACCCCTACAAGTTACACGTTTATTGTACATAATTTTTGCATAGATAAAGTTGTACTAACTTAAATCGAACAAAAAGTAAATATAACAAATTCAACGGAGGTTACCTATATATAATATTATCTAGTCTATATCCTTAAAACAGAATGCTTAGAGAACTGTACACTAAATCGACAACGGTAATCAAATGATATATCATTCTTGATTTTTACCTACTAAACTATGAGAAACTATAAACTCTAAAACGCAATGCCAGCGCTTGCTTTTGACTTTTTATCAAGATATGATTTTCACAGTTATTATTATGCTCGTATCTTTAAAGGCAAATAATATAACAATAACTATTAATATTTCGATCAATTAAATACAATAACAGCGCGTTATATAACATAAGATGAAATTGCATTCACAATGGCTTAACATATTCGTATAGGTAATACGTTGAGTAGTGTGTGGTAATACCACTTAACGTAAGAGATTATCTAACTGCCAACGTCTATACATTATTTTAGTTGATTTTTATGATAAAACAACGCAAAAACGTAATGTCTTGTCCATAACATCATCGTCGTCAGTCGTTAGTTGCGATTATATTTCATGGGTTGTGTACAAAAGATGGAAATGTTAGGAGTTTTCTAAACATGAAAGCATTTTAATGCACGCACTTTGTTCAACTTAACTGCAGTGAACTAGCTTCTATGTAGGAACAATGCATTCAAATCTCCATTTCACAACGAAGATCCAGTATTACTAGTATTGAGTTAATGTTCATACAAAAGTCAAAAATCTATGTTCCGGAGTGCAAATATCAATTCAGCAATAGCACAGACAACTGAATAGGAAGAGATGTTTTATATTAAAAACTTACAAACATTCCCTACACACCACAAAAACTTACAAATAATAAAGCAGAATTAAAAAATGAAACACCGTACAAAATGGAAATTAGTCACCCGTTTGGTTCGTCATTTAAAAAGGTAAGCTGTAAGCAACAGAAAATCATGTTGCTAAGGAAATTTACCCGACCCGTAACAATTTTTTAAAAGAAAGTGCTTGCATTTGCTTTTTTGAGCCGCACAGAATAATATCCGGAAATTGAAATCATAAATTACTATTACCATTAGCGTAGTTTTATCATCTCAACAACAGTAGAAAAGAGAAGACTTGAGTTTGACACACTTAATTTTCGTAATCTTCCATATAAAGCGACTAATATCAAACTTTTAAATGATGGGAATTTTTTCCAAAACGATTATATATCTTTGACATATTGATTAAAACAGTTAACTATTTGAACACCAAGTATGAGATATTGATAGTACATAAAATAACATAATTTCAAACAAGAATAAGCGGTCACTTTGTGGTACATACTATAATATTTAAAATCTGAAACTCTGAAACTGATCTGAAAAAATCACAACCAAAGCCTAAAAATTAACAAATATCCAGCTACATATTATCGTTGCAGATTAAGGCATCAAAATTTTACTTTCGTGCAGTTATAACTTTAACAGAAATTGGGGAAACTGGTTTTTTACTGTTGCGTAACAAACTGAAGAATGAACTGAATTCAATTTTAGGGGTTTGGCACGTTATATAATATGAAATTAGCATGTAAGATATTTAATAAAAACTGCCTAGGACAATTCAATAGATTGACGCTAACGAACATTTTGCGAAATTGTATGTCTACATACCTTTTAAGTCTGAAACATTTTACTTTATTTACTAAATTAGCAGCAAAGATTACCAAGGCCGAAAGTATTAAAGATGCGCTCAAATTTATTATATGCTTTAGTCCTAATCACTTGCTCGAGTGAATGCGTTTGCTTTCTTTCTGCAAATATTATAGTACCAAAGTCAAGGTTTATAAACTTGTAGTTGTGAACTGCGAGAGAAAAGAATATACAGAGGTTTTGCAAGCAATAAACCATAAAAAATTGCATAACTTTTTCAAAAAGTCACCAAAGTTTTAGTACAATCACTACATTCTACAGAATATTTTATTATGCATGCATTTAATGAGCTGTCAACTATACTACTAACAATTTTGTAGCATTTCTAGTTCTTTTTGTCCTTACGGATAGTGACTTAGCTCCCCAAAATATCTCAAATTTGTGTATACCAACTTAAATAAATTTTAATCATTAAATTCTAAATTCATGCTAAACGCTTTTCATGAATGCTGATGATGAGTTATGTTTTTGCTGATTTACGTTTGCTTTACTCAATATTTGATGTACCTAATTTAAACCCTATTTTCTGTACAAATTAAACGGACAAGCCCTGGCTGTCGTACTTTCTGATCTACATACCAAAGATTATGCAAATTACTCTTATTGTTGTAGTAATTATATAAATGTATCTCACAGGCATCACAAGAAACGGAGGTCAAATATATAAGATTATAATATATATATTATATCCCGGTGTGTTACAAGATTTCTTTACATATTCTACAACTGTAACACTTGTAACAAAAGTTTATATATTCTATCAAAAAGTTAACTAAAAAGTCTAGCGAGCGAGTACAAAGGTCGCGCAAGTAATTAACAGTTTTTTTTACGAAATAAGTGTATGTCTGTATCATATATAATAGTAGTACTTTGCTTTTGCGGTGTCTGTTGTAGTATTTGATTTTTGAGGGATAAAATATTTATATTTTGTTTGTATTTAATCCGTTCCACTGGCATTTTTATCTGAGATATTTTAACAATATTGACATTTTAGTAATGTCGGAGTAGTAAGGAAATGGTCAATATCATTTTAATTCTTTAAATTTTATACCAATCAGAATTTTAAATGTTCCAGTCAAGTCGGAGTGGTCACCTCAGTTCACAGTTCATTTAATTTTAATGTGATGATAATGATGATGTATAAGACGTCTTAAGCGAAGTATGAAAATCCTCTTCACGAGTTACATAGCTTTTCCTCTGTATACTTTTCAATATAATAATAACACCATAATTAACAAAATGTAATGATGATGGTGGTCTTTATGTCATATAAAATTGTCTGAAATTCTTTAATTGTCTTCATGCACACGGAAATGTATATCGTATATCATACTTAAAGTTAAACATTTTAATACCACATCTATTAAGTTGTAATATGAGAGTTGACAAACGTTACAAGTTGTATTGGTATCGTCAAATAGCATCCTACCAAATCGGCGATTGGAAATATATCCATGTAATAATATGATGATGACGCATCTCTATAATTTATAGGAGAAAATCATACATTAATGATTGCTACATGTTTAAAGCAAATGTCGTAATGAAACACGCCCACTTGATAATTATTGAGAATGTTTCTACTAATCATATAACAATTAACAATTTGCTATAATAATAAAAATGAAGACTAATATTTTTATTCAATACGTGAAATAAATAAAAATATTTATGCTACTCGTAGTATTACAATAGAGCAGTCCTTTTGTTGTGTTGTTTTTTTGCGGAGACGATGAGAGTTGTCTTATTATGTCCATAACGAGTGTTATCAAATTCACAACATGTGAACGTGTTTGTTTTTTGATAGTTTATACTAATTCGTTTTTGAGGAATATTTCTAGCTTCTTTCTAGAAACTGTAATATTTTGGATATAAGTATTCAATCAAGCGGGTGAATACAAATATTGTCTCGAACATAGCTTTATTGTTGGACAGAATCGGACAGATATATCGGAAGGAGCTAGATGATAATGTGTGTACTGATAACGAAGATAGTAGTGTGCATATGATATCATATTACATAATAATATATAACACGTTGGATATTTTACTAAACCTACATTCTAAAAACTATAATAGTGTATTGTTGTTTGTAAAATAATAATTTATGCTCTCTAAATTATATCATTGTTTAATGATGAGAAGTTGCAAGTATTGTAGAAAAGACGAGAAACTAAACGTTAGTAACTGTTAATGTCTCGGCGACAGCGGAGGTGGATGAAGCGTTGGAGTGAGAAAGGGAGGATACGACGCAACACCAACGGTTTCCGCCATACCACCTGCAGCAGCGGCTTGCATATAAAACTGAAGGGCACCATGGTGGGCTGGTAACAAGCGAGTAGCCGCTCTAGCGACGGTAGCAGTCTCTCCGGGTTGGACGTGAGCAGCTTGAACGTGGTGGACATGTTCGCCAGCATTTCCACCTGAAAGATGAGAGGCCCCTGCAGCACTACTCAGGGAAGGCGCAGGAAACGAATACGGCGCTGGAGGGTAGGGTGGGTTGCGAGAAGAAATGGAACCGCTACTGTAGTATGTTGAGTAGTGCATCGACAGGTGCATTGGTGAGGGATGAGGATGAAGATGGGGTCCTCCATTATGGTTGTGGGCTTGGGCTAGTGGAAAGGACGCAGGAAAATTTGGATTATTAAACCCTGCACCACTACTGCCACCACCCGCACCTCCTCCTCCTCCTCCGCCACCCCCAGTCGACTGACCATTGCTACTGGAAGAGCTGCTACTTTGATTGAATGGATTAGTTTGTTGAGCAGTTGACGAGGAGGAGGTTGATGAAACCGGTGGGTTATGGTTTTGATTCGAAGACGAGTTTTGATTAGAGTTACCATGTGTTGAGGGATTGCTCCTTGACTGGCTTTGGGTTGATGCTGATGTCGTGGATGCAGCGGCTGCTGCGGCACTTAGTAGATTTTGATAAGGATTCTGGGCTGGATTCGGAGGATTCAGGAAGTGACTTTGTGCAGACCCCGAACTGCGGAAACTCGGCATTGCGTAAGCGGATTGGCTTTGGGATGAGCTTGACACGTGGGGACAAAACATTGGTCCAGGCTGATTGGGAATAGAACGACGACGACTCTGCGAAGACGAATTTCCAATCACACTTACTATTGTTGGAACATGCGACACCGTAGGGGCGGTCGCTGCCGGGGTAGGAAATACTGGCTTGAAAGGCTGCTGCTGCAGTTGCGTTTGAAGGCGTCTACAAACATGTAAAAGAGGTTTGCACAATTATAATATATACCCCAATTATGTATTACATGACTAATACGAAAAAGCAAGTCCAAAAATGTTTTGTATTTATTTCATCAAAGTAATAATTGTATGCATATGCATCTTAGCTTTCACTTACTCTATCTTCTTGCGAAGGGATTCATTTTGCGATTTCAGTTCGGCAACAGTTTTCTCTGATTCCTCCGTCTTTCGCCTGTTTTCTCTTTCCATGTCTGCCTTTTGTTTTGCAAAGCGCTTCTCTAAAGTGGTCATTGTCTTCACCATTTTACTCCTAGACTTTCTCTCCTTATCTAGCATCGTTTTCCAACTTGACTGAGGAGAATCTAACAAACTAAGGTCAACCTCGTGGTCCCGTTTAAGCTGCTCAATTTCTGATAACTTCAGAGCGTAATCAAACCTGAAATTCAAGCATAAAAAATTCGTGTTATTAGCATCCGCTTTCAGGTTTATATGCATGCATACTATATACAATTTGATGCAAACGAATGTCCACTAGCAGATTTTAATCCGCGAAAAAGACATGTTCATCTTGATATACTCTAGATTCTCATCATTCTTTTAAAAGGTAAGACCAATCTTTAAAATCTACATTTCTTTCTCTTCAATCAGGATTCTGACGGTAATTT
This sequence comes from Entomobrya proxima, assembly GCA_029691765.1. Classification (NCBI taxonomy): domain Eukaryota; kingdom Metazoa; phylum Arthropoda; class Collembola; order Entomobryomorpha; family Entomobryidae; genus Entomobrya; species Entomobrya proxima. The sequence goes on from CM056168.1 coordinate 30,070,025, forward strand.
AGCATACAAGAATATTTGTGACTATAAGCCCACAGCTTTCCGTTCATATATATATAATTTTAATTTTATAAACAGGACGGGCATTGAGAAGCAATACGTAGGTACGCAAACATGAACAAAGTATACCAGCAAGTAGCAGCCATATAAAAAACGAGTTGCTGAAGAATAGGCATTGAGCCTTCAAGGTGTATATCAGGAATCAGGAAGAGTTCATTTTCATAATGGAAACAGGGATCCTGGAAGTGCAAGTCAGGTGAGAAGAGGTTGAGGTAGCCAGCAGAAGATCCAGTAAGCTTTTCAAGCATAAAGCAAGTACTAGGAATGGATGCATGGATGAGAGCATCCGAGGAGAAGATTCTCTTTTCAGGTTCACTTCAGTAGAAAACACAACAATGCATTGCGTTGCATGAGAATATTATTGCGTCTTTACAGAGGGAATGCCTATATGCCATTGAAGTTACATGCTCTATAACCACCTCAGCATATACCATATTATGAAACTTACCATCCTACTTCGTTTCCCATTAAAATTTCAAGGCATCATCAGTCCAGAGCAGAGAAGCATTCAACTTTGGAAATGCACTGAATCTTACATTAGAACAGACATCTCTGGCAACTTGGTAGTGGCTAGTGACAGTCATCATAATGATAATAACACTAGCCACACATATAATCTTTGCCAGAAAAGCAATCAAGGAAAAGGTACGGGGTACACTACACAGATTCGGTTTCTGATGATTATCATCTTTTTTGTGAAGCTTTCAAACTTGTAATGAAAAAAGACGGAAAGGTAAGAAGATGAAGGGCCCCTCAACTTTTATTCTAACGAAAAGAATTTTCTTTTCGTCTTCTTTCGTTTTTCAATCATTGTCCGTGTAAATAGGAACCCTGGGATGTGAACATACTAAGTAATCTCGCTTAAAAACTTCCCCCTGTCCATTTTCAACTGTAATTTCATGAGTTTTAGTTTGAGAGTCAGAAAAAGGGTCCTTGAAAATGTGTTTTAAGTGCACAACAGTGAAGAAAGTAAAATGACGGGGAAATTGAAATATTGGAATACCTTTACAGCTTCCCTGATTCTTTGCCCAAATGCCCAGACCATATTATAAGTAACGATATAATGTGTACATAGAATTGGTACTTTCATTAAAAGAGAATAACAAATGCACTATGATGGAATGGAAGTACTAAGTGAGTAAGTAAGTGAACGCACGGTGTTATCAAATATCCTGCCCTTAATGCATTCGTTTAACATTAACATTTCAAAGACACTACTTCTACTTGCAAGCATGGTTGATTTTTAAATAAATGTTTGAATTCCATAAAATACTAAATGATGACAGACGATAGAGTGTATTTAAACTTTCGTACTGTGTAGGGACTAGGGACGGAAAAATGCGTTTATATGAGTTTTCATGATAGAAAGATTTGTTCATGCTTCTGAATCTGGAAGAGCAACATCATACAGCAGATAGAAGGAAACAAAAGCAAAATAATATAAGTTCATACTAGTATGTAGCGAACTTGGCTTATGTACAGTAAGCAAAGAGATTTACAAGAAAGCTAAGTACTGAAAAACACAAGTAACACAACGTACTTTCCAATCGGATTTAATGAAAAATTGTATCCTATATGCACAATGCGATATAATTACAATTCGTTTTTTGTTGGTGAAGTTACAGAGCGCACGCTCAACTATGGTCGGAGACGAATAATTTAGGAAGAAAGAGGAAATGAAATTAACAAAGACTATCCTCTCTTAAAGGAAAATGGAATATTCATTTCGTCTTTTTCTGAGTTTGTCGTCTTGCAGCTGCTTGTATTCACTTAATATGCCGTTTTAGTTTGCTGTAAATGGTTGGAAACTCAGTAAAATTTCATAATTTTTCATTTTAATAGTAGCAGCGAAAAAAGTCTTCAATTCTCGGTGGACATGCATATTCCATCGAGATGTATAATATGTGTAAGCCAGCAGCGACCGTGTGTGTGTGGCAGTGGCAGAGTCTTCGGAAGTTGGAAGGGGAGACATGCGTAAGAAGCGTTTTTTGCCCGTGAATTCCATATACCATCCAAAGCCATGATCAGGCATGCATCCAACGCCACATTGTTCCTGCACTCTTTTAACGTTACATAAGCCCAAACAGGACTCCTGTTACAGGAGTAGTAAGCATGGAAGTAAAAAAGGAACAAAAAGCAGCGGAGAAGAACAGCAAGAGAGAAGAGACGGCAGGCAAAGCCAAGAGAGAGAACATGGGATTTTCTCGTCTCGTCTGGCCGCTCCGCACACGTTTTGGAAGACATACAAGTAAAGGGAGAATTGGTAGGAGGCGAGCTAGAGAGCTGGGGGCTTTGTTACGGGAAGGACGAATGCGGATGGAAGGATATTATATTTGTGTTGTGTTTCTCTGTTGACCGTCTTTTCCAAAAGCTTACTACTCGGTACTGAGTAATAATATTATGCTGCTACCAATCCAGGCAAGAGACTTTGGTGGCTCAGTAGACTATTTTCTCCATGTTTCCAAGAAGCGATGCATTGGATTACTTTTCGTTTTTTGCTCCTGCTGTTACTACTTGCTGCTCCGCATGCAATGAAATACAACTCTACTACATTACAACAGGCAAAGGAGAAACAAGAGAGGATAAGGAGAAATGGCCTAGTTGGTGTGTGTGTTTGACTGAGGCAAAGATGCTGGTCTTGAGGACGATGGTCTGACTGAGAAGGGAACTGCTAAACTACCACGTATTTTGCGTCTCTGGATATGCGATGCTTTTACCGCAGCGCAGTGTTCTTCTTCCCCTTCCCCGTATTTAATTTAAAGGGGAAAAATAGACAAGTAAGCAGTGGACACAGACTACTATGCTGAATGCTGATACAAAATTTGAATTGAGCAAGTTGCAAGAAAGAAAAAAGAGGATGACATGGATAGATGTAGACAAAAAATATTAATGATTAGAAGGGAAGAATATCCAAGCCCAGGCAAAAGTGATTGCATAACGCAAGCGAAACAAATTCCTGAAAAATACAAAGTATAAACCAAACATACACACACAAATATACGGGTGTTATTTAAGTAGCAACAGTAGCATTTGTAATGTAATGCATTAGAATAGTCTAATAAGTTTGTTTTCTACTACAATGCTTCCACTTGGACATAATTTTTCTTAAACTCAAATGTTTTCTAAAATGTTATTGTCAGTAATGCGCTACCAGACAACATGTTGTGCAACAGAGGTACAAAAACTAGAAACTTGTACTTACTTTAGATTTTCATGTTGTAGTTGTTCCTCTTCGAATTTCGCTTTGCTCTCCTCCAGTCTTTCCTTCAGCTGGCAGATCTCTTTCTCAATACCACTTGCTTTGGCTTCGTTGAACTTGGCTGTCAGTTCCTCTGTCTCTTCATCCTCCGATGGAAATATCCTGAGAACGTCGTTTGGAGTGACGACCGCGTTGCAGTAGGGACATTCATGATTAGGACTGAAATTTAAGAAGACCAAAGCGGTTAAAGTAAATAAAAAGGGGACATTTTTCTTGCAAGTTTCATTTTCTAAGCATTACTTTGTGCATCACAAACAGAATCATAGCTTGTAGCTCATAGTATTCGTTTTCAATTTTATAATCTTTTAATGGAACCTAAGCAAGCATACCACCACCATCACTTCTTCATCTTCAACCAAGTATCTTTTCTTTATATTTATGAAACACCATGACTACATATATGCTATTACTGCAGCATTAGGGAAGCAGATGTACGTGATTGCCGTTTCAAGACTTCTTACTTTCCCTTTTGGAAACACTCTCACACACATCTATATTATAGAATTTCAATTACATAGTAAGACAACAAGATATTGCATAAGGCATGCCGACAACATGGATCCAGCAATTCGTCTCAAGGAGACTATTCATATTCCATTATGCATCTTTTCTTTTGCCACTGAAACATGCGCATTGGAAGTGAAATGTGTGTTCATTAGAAAGATTACCATCATAAACAGCGACAGCCAGCAGCACTGTTTCGTTTCATACTTTTACATAATAGCTTAACTAAGCAAGAAACATCGAACCATCATTGAAGAAAACTGTCCCATGCGCGCATACATTTTATTCTGTCCCGTATTATTGCGTTTTGTGTAGCAAACCACAAGTTGTAATGTCCCTCTGCATTTATAGTTGCTTTAGAAATGAAGCAGAATTGGAAACCCACTCGTTTAATTTTCGTTTATCATATAAGCACTGCCACAACATTTATGTATTTCAGTATCACCATCAACTATGTTTTGTGTTTATAAATTGTGAATAATAATTTATCAGTCACCACTCGACCAAATTTAGCATCAAATTCATATTTGATTGTATTCATTTGTCGTTAGAAATTTTCTTGTAAAAATACGATACGGCTTTGTAACACAAAGCCATACCCTCATAAATTATAAATGAACTAATATTAATTTGTTCACAACTCGAAATCTGAAAAATGTTTCGATACCTGAAATTAAGTATGTTTCCGAGTCTTTTTTAAACAGATCGATGATTTATTTATAGAAGGTAACGTTACCACGGTTGTGTCATACACATTGAACCTTCCTAGGTCCTAGGATGGTAATAATAATACGAATGCGTTGACGGTTACGGGAAGTTCGTAAATCCAAAACCATTTGTTAAAGGTAACAAGGAACTTGTGCTGCAATGATAACATAACAGTCAAACAACAATGATGATGACGGTACGCAGCTTCTCGCAGAAAGTAGGACAAAGTGGAAGGTGAACTTGTACCTACATACGCATACATCCTATGAAACTCTAGTAAAAGCTGATCACAACAACAGTAAAACATGTTAATGTCAGTGCTGTCATTTGCTTGTTATCTAACAGAAAGAGAAGAAAAAAGTTCGCGTTCACATTCACACACAGAAAGAATCGACATCCTCTCCATCTCACAGCCTCAGCATTCCTTCTTCCATACATACGAAGCCAAGAGTTGCATTGCAAAAAACCTACACAATTTACAAAGAGAAACAGTGGTTTACTTCACGGTAAAGATGATCTCAACAAATCTTCCTTGGGCTAAAACCAAGCATGTCATGTCCACCGTCCTACGTTTGTGGTAATGTCGATTATGTAAAAAAAATATCAAGAATCATTATAGTTCTAGTATGACACACCACAAGTTTCCAAGTATTTTCATCACTTTTTGCATTAGCTTATAGTGTGAATGTATCCTCAAATCCTACAATCAATAAATCTACAATAGTCTAAGTTTGCATTCCTTCAGGTTGGTTGAGATACAAGTTTTATCCGTATTGCCATTACACCAATACCATCATAAATTGATATTGAGATTTTACACTACTCATTGAAAGTAAAGTAACAGTTAGATACATTGTGGTGCTAGTAAAACATAATAATTATCTCACATATATCAACACCTGCAGATATGCATACTCGTACTTAGGTAAGTATTAAATAAGAGTATTGAGACTTAATTTTTCCGTTGATTCTACAAAATAAAATAAGATTAAAAAATCAGTGGCTGAAATAGACACAAACAAGTTACGCTGCGAAACTATTATACATAATACTTTATTCCCTTTTAAAATAACAAGCTATTAAGAGATTTCAAAAAGCCACACAAGCATTAAGATAAGGTTTGTCTGTAAACCCTGATTGTTGTTCTCTAGATATTTCTTTATACTCAATGCTTCTGAGTCTTAGCTTTATCATTCTTCACTATTAGCATCATCAAGAGCAACAAAATAACTTGCGCTCTACAGTCCACAGGTTTTGTTAACGTTGATGGTCTTCAAGTGTAACTTTTACAGAAACGTTTCAATAAAAGTTCTCAAACATATGTACCCACATAACTTGAATTGACATAAAAAGCCTTTATTTGCATTAGTACTGCTGATGCAAGGACTTTGGCTGGCAATAACCAGCCAGCCGATTGAAAGCAAAATACTCCCAGAATAAACTTTGAGAAGTAAAAATGGAAATGATACAAAGATTACATGGTAAGTACCTGGTAAAATGACTTCTACGATGCAAGAAGCAAGCAAACATGTTATATAGTTTATACTCCAATATTCACGTTTCATGCTAATGCTAATTTACCAAACATTGTTGAGTTTACTGGTTGGTACTTGCTGGTTGGCATTTTCTGTGCACACCACAAGATATACATGACTTAAAATGGTTTGACTGATTCAGCCTTACTTTCATTCATCGCATACTACTACACAACACGACCACAATTTGCTTGCCTGGTCGACGCTGCAAGTGCTTTCAGTGCGCTGCGCATGTATTAAGTACGCACGCATAAATGTGTGTAATGCTGGTTGAGATTGAGAACTGTATTGTGTTTTTCTCTGCCTTTTGATAAGACCACAACAGCAACATAATCATAGTTACTCATCCTTTCGTTTTTATTCAATGTTTGCCATTTGATTCCTCCATCACTTTGCTTCGCTGCCAATGCAACGCAGTTTTAGCCACTATGTATTTGTGTAATATTGTACCTAGAGCCATAAATATGTTCACCTTTTAAAATGTAGTTATGAAGCAAAGTTGCCAAGCACCGAGGCACCACAAAGATATGGTCTCTTTGCCACACAGCAGCAGCAGTAAGTGAACTTACTCTGCAGCTAGTAATTCCAAGTATTACGTCTTACATAAGCTTTATGATTCAATGTGCACGACATTAGTTTTCGAGCACAGCCAGTGGAAAGAGAGGCGTCTAAAAACTAACGCACGCATAAAACGTCTTTTACATTACAATACTCATTTTAAGTGTGCGCAAAGCATGTTGCAGATTATTTCGTTTGAAAGTATGCTTATTTTTTCAAAGACTTACGATCACAATATAAGCATCTGTGTATTAAGGGCTTACGCTGCTGCGTAGAGAGCTTGATTTTTCTTGTACGAATACACATATGTATAATATAGCGTTCGTGCAATTTTCCACAAAAACAAATGCAGAAAAGGCCTTATTTCCTCTCTTATTGTGTGCAAGCATTGTATTGCACTATTGATATTTATTTGACGGTAAACACTAAAGTAAAAATATATGTATGGAAGACTGCAGCTACTGCTGTATTTACAGCTCTTAGAAACACTTTTTGTACCTTTCCTGGCTGTGCTCTTGGAATTCCTGTGTCAAAGAATCAAGTGTTGAGCCTATCTCTTTTAGCTAAGCACATCACACCGTTCAAAGCCAGTGTAGCATGTATAAACCATCATCATCATCGCGATTAGTCTGTGAGTATTGCAATGTGAAGGCTAAAGCATGAAAGTCGCTGTACTTGGCTTGGCTGTTGTACGTTCCCTACAGCCAAGAAGGTTTCACTATCATCAAGCCATAAAGAGGAATCATTTTAAAATATTTTTTTCATACTTGTTCGTCATTCTTGTCGTTGTGACGACGCTGCTGTTGTCCATCACGAATCAGTGAAACAGCAGCAGTGAATCGGTCAAAAGTATTTTCCTTCTCTCTGTTTCTATTTTTACTAGTCATCGTTGTCATTACTATCATCATGATAGACAACATAGATGTCCTGTAGATGATATAATATCTCATTCATGATCAATTAAGCTTTTCTTGTGATTACTTCAGCATATAAGTTTCTTATAAATATCTGATAAGGGGTACGGAAAGCATTAACGTCAGTGATATACTTCTGTTAATAACTTTATTGTCTGATTGACTATTCGAAATTGAGCTAATTTCGTATTAAGACCGAAATGGAAGAAATGTGCGTAAAATCTAAAAATGTATCGCAAATTTTTATTCAATGTACTCAATGAAAAATGTCTTTCACAAAAGAAAAGAATGTTGTGATTATATACTATAACTGTCCTATGAATAATCTCCTGAAAATATTCATTATGATCTCACAAATTATGTTATGTAAAAAGTATTCACGCAATGATAAAAATATACCATCATCAGATACACAAAGTATAATATGATATGAGTGAGGTCGATTTATAAAGTACCAAAATAAGCCTTGCAAAAGCATTTGTAAAGTAACTACATAAAATCACACGAACAGACATATTATGTATGAATCATCCATCATGATTGATTATTTGCTTGCTTTATAAATTGTGTTTCACTGCGCTCATACAACCGTCATATATATGATACTATTAGTGGTGCTAAAGTGGTCTTATCTTGAACCGATGCAAACAGTGGACACTTTTCATTCCAACACTTCAATTTTTCATTGATAGGTGGTTACATTATAGCAATATTAGTATTTAGTACGTAGTATTATTATATTCATGGGAAAGAATTATGACGAATGATCACTCTGTGCTACCGCTCTCAGAGATGGGCAACTGCTGTGTTAATCTAAAAGTGTAATTATTCCACTATAACATGCCATATTATATTACTTTTGTATAGGCAATGTATACATGTCGTGATTGTCTCTTTCCTTGAATCAGCATCCCTATTATTTTGATGTATCATTTTGGTCTTAGCCTATCTTCATGGCCGTCCCTGCAAACGTTGGCACAATGAAGCATATGAAAATCAATGTACGTTAAAACTTGCAAGCTGTAACTGAAAACACTGAGATTCGAACTTTGAAGTCCCATTCAGTCATCTCTAGGCAATTCTTACTATACATTTTAAGTTTTAAGGACATTCTTTTCTTTTCAGGAAGTAATTTTTTTCTAACAGACAATCACTAAATCACATTGTTGAATCGAATTCGATGGGTCCAATTCTTTAGTGGAGGACTGAAGAAGCATTAAAATAATTATTTATCTGCATATTTTACGAGTTTATAACTGAAAGATTCTTTAAATTGCTAACCTTAACGATTCATATTCATATCGTTTAAATAATATCAGTAGCCAGCCAATGTCCACTTCCTCAAATGTAAATCCTTGAACATCTCGAAGTGCCATACTAGAGACATTTGGTTTTTTGTAGACTTCATACTTACCGAAGTTATGTCTATAAAGCCACATTTATGAAATTGGGTATGCAAAGTTAATACAGTATTTATCTGTTCGGTTGATGTTAAATATTATCACTCACCAACATAAGAAAATGAAATGAAACCCTTAAAATGTAGATGTACTCGTGAAGTTCAAATTGTATTAAGTTTAAAACTCTTGCATAAATCTCACACATATCATGATGGCGACATGCGTAGATTCTTCAAAGATTATTGGCTGAACATGCACGAAATGTCTGATACCCTATTTATATTATAGCCTGGAACTTATTCTAAATAAGTTAATTACAATGTTATATCAATTTAATATTAGTCATGATTAACGCTAGGTTTCGTTTCATGCATACCCATTTCTCTAACTGATATGATTATTTAAATTCGTTGCATAAAAATGTCACGCTTTTATCTGTTTAGTCAGACATTATGACCACTCAACTCAACTGATTCAACTCTAACCGATTCATTTTAGTAAAGCAAACAATCAGAGGAAGTGGAATAATTAATAAAATAACCAAATGTTACTTGGAAACAGATTGTGGCTAACGATGTTGCTATTTATTGTAGTACTACTATAGTATATACTACTATAGTTATTGTAATAATACTATACTACTTTATGTAAACTTTTTAAGACTAATCATAGTAATCAATGGTATTTTAGAGAAAGAAATTAAAAGTAAAATGCATAATTGTTCAAAGACATTCTTATTTCGGTTGACACTGTAAATTTGTGAAAGTTTTCAACCAGTTTCCTCTTATCAAGTGACAGCAGATTTCATTCCGGATCTTAGTGCCTGACTTTGTTTTGCCGTATAGGAAACTCTGTTCTGCTAACCGGCTTGAAACATCCGATTGATTAAATGCTGGAGAAACGAAGTGCTGCATGTAATATATATAATGGTAGATTATCATGAAACTATGTATTACATGTTATATAAAGTAACGTTTCACTCTCTTCAAATTTTTCCAGTACACTCAACGATCCCTCACATTTATGTGTCCCGATTTTTCTCTTGGAAACTGTCCCTAGACACGAATATGGATCTTTAACTTTATTTTTGGATAAAGAATGAAGAGAATCCTTTCTCTGAATAAAATTTAATTACAACAACTAATGAATTCGTCCTCTTTCCCAAGTTTTGTTAAGATGGCAATGCAGAAAAGAAAAAGGATAATACTGGTTGTCGATATAAATCTTGCCATCTGACTTTAATTGTTATGCCGTCCGTCACATCAGTTAAGATGCATTAACAGAAACATTTTAGCATTTGATTTCTATCGTGTGGTTATCTAATAATTGGCTCTTCATTATTATGACAATCATTTCTTCAAAAAATGTTATCAGTTAAAAGTATTTTATATTTTTTACAAAGTCACTTTAAGCAGCATCAAATGTTCAACCCTATTGAAGCAGTAACTACCACCACCGCACATTTTCTTTCCAAACCCATCTATATGTTCATCCTCTTCGTGCGCAAGAGTATTTTTTATCATCAGCTATTTCACGGAGGATGAAAACAGAAAGGACTCCTTCTCTTTTTGATATCATGCACATCGGCCATCAACTACAAAACACCCAACCCCATCCATCTCAACATACAGAGAATGAAGCTGACAATAAAAGCATTATAAAAATACAGATTTTCATGTGCAATGTATATATTTCTTGGCCCCCTCATGCATACATCACTTCTAAAGTCTGAGGAATGGGTCTACAGAAATATAGTTAGTGGGATGCACATGAATCCCAATGCGTATTCCATACTTAAGTTTCAAGCTATATATTTCCTCTGCATATAAACTACAAGATATATCATTCCAACACATTTACTACTTCAGTATTGTATGCGCTAAACACACACGAAACGCCTAAATATCCATGATATTTTCTTTCGGATATTATCAATATAAATACAATGATACAAAAAGTGCCCTCTGATTCATATAACAACATCGATGAGAAGTTGCAAGCTTTTAAAATGCACTCTCTGTCTTATATTTTATATATTGTATTGTGTTCTGCACAGTAGTAGTTATATTCGTAAGTTATGTTTTGTATTCCTTCGCCTTGTTACAGTCAAGAGTAAATCTTATAAACGCAGATATAAAACTGTTGACGATGACGATGATGCATATGTGTAATAATAACGTGCATGAAATGCAAGCTCAATTCCCATCCACTACGAACACTGACAGTTTTTGTGCTCCCCAAAAATTGGGCAAGACGTACATAACATAAGTCCCCTCTCTCAAAAAGAAAACTTTGGTCTTCGTTGGCCTTCAGTAATTCCTCCTTCGCCTTGTTCAGATTTCTAGCTTTCAAGCACGGCGTCTCTGAAGAAGGGAATCAGGAAGAATAGGTATTTATTTTAGCTTACTACTACAGCGTTAGCGTTGTATTGAAGAAAAACTGATGGATAATGTACCCTAACTTTTTTGCTCGGCCTACACATGCAGGCAAGTATAAGTTCGAAGGTATCCACCTCTTCCATTCCGTAGCAATCAAAGAACAATAGGTCTACAGGTTGTTACCTCTGTAAAGTGTCTGTCTTCTTATGCATCGTCACTGTAGTAGCAGCTATGCAGTACTTATATGCAGTATATTATCAGTTCCACAAAAGGCACACTACTTAAATATCATAACAAGAAGGAACTGTAGGCTTCTGTTCAATTTTAACCGAAGGCAGCTCTTAGAACTACTTAGTACATAGACTATGCGTGATGAGATTCTTGTAAAAACAAAAAATAAGTAAAAATTTAATGTGAATACTCATGATCAAATAAATTCCTAATATTCCAAATCACCATCCAACCAATCGCCAAAAACTCTGGAATCTATGTCTCTAAAGATTTTATTGGAAACTATGCTCGGCAATCGACAGTGTACTTCGATTTCGCCAATACATATTATGCGATTAAAAATGAAATGAAACGCAAATAGGGAAGGAGTATTACGTATTATATAAAGCTAATTGCATGAAAACGAGTAGCCGGACGAGAAAAAACCATAGAACAAAGGAAGACCCTTTACTATTGAGAATTATCTTTGAACATCGTTTTCTCGTCATTTTTGAACCCGTTTTACTGGCGATAAGGTGCCCTAAAGGGAATATGCGATAGAAAAGAACCAGTTTCCCCTTCTTCTTTAGAAAATACAATGTACCTTTTTGTCTGGTTTCCTCCATGTCTGTACCGTAAGGAGTACTCGCTTTTGCCATAAAATAATTTTTTCCCGAGAATAATTTCTTTGTATATTGTATGCAGACTTCGCCTTAGTGCGTGTACGTAACAACATTTTAACATCTGCTGGTTGGCTGGTTAGTATGCACGTTTAATTCATATATAATGAAATGCAGTATAAAAGTAATAATATTGCAGAAAGAGAACAAGTAGCGCAATAAGTAACAATTTAATGTATTGACAATAAATGAAACATTGTGAAGTGTAAAAGTGATCCCCTAGCCACCATAAAGCCTTTTGTAAGTCTTCAAAGATGTAAAAGGAAAGGCCATACGAACAGCGGCGACGTTAGTCGTCTATCGTTACAACAATGTGTCATAAGAATCAATCAAAAGCAGACTCTGGGTGAAAATGTGTGATATTTAACCCTACCACTCTATCTTAGAACAATGCACACGCATGTATTATTCTTTGAAAGAGAAAAAGAAACCCGCCCAGCCGTCGGGTTTTAGACGGAAACTAGAGCATTGCCAACATAATATTTTCATTGCAAATAATACTAATACTCATCATCGTACATCGTATCTCTGAAGCTGCTTGTCCATACTGGTTTGCATGTTATGGCAACTATGATAACAATAGTAGGGTGGGTGCTGCTACTTCGTCATAAAATTAAGTGCCATGCCATCCCTTTTCCAGTGATTCATTGAAAAGTACAGTTCTAAGTTTGAAAAGAATTTTTTAATAGGTATAATATGCTTTCCAAAGAATCGACACTAATAAAGTCGTCTTAGTTTACCTTCGCCAAACCATAGCAACTGGATAAGCAAGTGGTATTTCTGCATTTTTGTAACCTCAACCAACCGAGTAGAGAGAAGGCCCAAGAAAAAATTGCAAAGAAGAAAGGATGTCATGCATATGGACGAGGCGAGATAGATGCCTTTTCTCATTTCTTCGTTTTTTATGACGTAATGAACAAGTTTCAGCAGCAGCAGTAGTAAGTAGTGGTAGTCATCATTCTACAATTCTTTTTTGCTCAACTGCATTTTCAACATCTGACAGGCAACAAGGATGTAATAACTGGCATTATAACATACATATAAAGTAGTTAGTTAATGCTACCACATTCCCCCAACTTTCTTATTAGTGATTTTAAGTGAATCAAATGGTGGCTGCATGCATCTGCACTTACAGCTTTCTGTACCATGTCTGTAAAGAATATGTTGCATGTTCTATCCTTACGTCTTTGTGTTACTTGTATATCTACACAATTTGTTTTTAAAAAGCAACTATTAAACTAACTGAACTTAAAACTTGAACTCCCACTGAATTTTATACTTGTGTGTGTATTTTTTTCCGCTGTTCAAAGTTTTTTATGCAGCTGGTTTTCTCCTTCCTCCTTGAACACTGAATATCATGTACGCTTTGGTTATATTTATATACACCTTTGCATTGCGCATTTTGTTGGATTAGTAAATTTTGAGCTAGATGAAGGTGTCATTATTCAGTATTTATATTCTTTTATTATTATTATGCACATGAATGATGCATATAAAACGCATAAAACATACCTACGTACTAGAGATATGTAGTAATAGTAGTTAATAGTCTACTTTTAACAAGCTGTGTATACCTACACTGTTAAATAAAAAATAAAGAAATATATCCATTTTTATGATATTATATCCAAAATCCACCATCATTATTATTACCATCATATCAGTAGTACCGTAGAGTGTGGTGGAGGCAGTGGAGAATGGTGTACACATAAAGGTTGCTCTAAACTTGAACAAACTTTCATGCCTACTTTACTGATACAACCAAAAGGCCAAAAAATGAGAGAAAAGAAGTAAGAGTAGTTATCCAAAATCCAAATAACTGAGAAACAAGTAGGGAAGGAGAGAGGAAGGAGGAGAAGAGCTTAATGTAGGGAGCCTGGTCGTCGACTTCTCCACTAGCACCACACTCAACCAGTCCAGTTTTTCTAGGTTCCTTCCTTCAATTTTGTATATAAGTATATGGGCGCTGCTCTTGCATTACCCTATATAGCAAACCATGTTATGAGTATAACTTTTTTTGCCAACCCATGGTACGTGTGGTAGTGGTGTACACTGTACGTCCATACTAGTCTAAACTCCTTTGTCCTTTACTAATGTCGTTTCTCAGCGTTTTTTAAGGCTTATTGCTACTTTATGCAATATAAAAGCATTTTCCTGGGTCGCTGGCGGTGGCACGCTGCTTACTACAACCGTAGTCTCTAATTTACAATGGCAGTCAACCAAGCCTATTATTGTTATTAGCTATTTTCACAATTTCAGCTTTAAAATAAAACGTCAAGTTTTAGAGAAACGTTAGAATGAAGGATGCTACCACCTGGGTATTGGCGATTGTAATGAATTAACTTTAGGTATTCACATTCAAAGACGGGTTTTCTAACGATACGGTCGTGTCAAAGATGAATATTATAGAATATCTGTATAAAACACTAACACCACTTGTAATTTAAAGTTTGACTGAACTTTTACTTGAATGATGCTGCGACACTTGGTTTTATAGCAAAATTTCATTTCATAAATGACTGTATGCTGCGCCTTTGTATCATATTGTGCATATCTAATGCATTAAACACAGTCATTATATACCAATGGAGTGATGTGATCCAAGATCCAACTCAGCAGAAGAGTGGAACACAGCAGATTTCCTTTGCATCACGATAAGTTAACAGACCTCGCTTATCTTTCTATGCGCATGATTCTTCCTTAGTAATAGTAAATGGCATGGAGGGGATCCCTGACAGGGAAAGATTGATGGTGACGAGACGATTCAGATCTTGGAAGGGTGACTCATCTTCCAAAACGCTGAGCTAAGCTTTTGGCAAATAATGTATGCATGAGCAAGTTCTTGAAGGGTTTTTGCAGAGAGATAGTAACCAAAAGCTATAAAACTTGCGTTTAAATATTGGTCTTAATATTTAAAAATGAGCGAATAAAAATAAATAAAACGGATTCTTTTCCATATTGGGAAAGGAATATTGTACTTACTTTGCAGTGTCCACCTTTCTCCGGAACCATTCCATAAGGCAATGAAGATGGTACATGTGACCACATTTAGTGGCGATAATGTCCACAATACCGGGACCGTGACCATCAGGACGATTGGTCAACAAGTCCCGACACACAATACAGATGAAAGTCATTTTGACGTAATAGATTCAACTCAGCAGTAATATACTTCTTCTGAACTTCTTTCTAACAAAAGATTTGTGTTTTTGCTGCCAAATCTCACGAGACGCATCCAAGTTTTCAATGTTTTGCGCAAAAGATTGTCAGAAAGCACTCATTAAAAAAATACCTGCCCTACACACTGACTGACTATGAAGCAAGTTGTACAATGTGTACTTGGGGTATTATTTTTGGCGTTTGTGGTAGCAGTGTGTAGCTTTTACAAAAACTACAACCACATTTGTCTTTGGTATTTTTCAAACTTTACACAATCCTTTTCAGTCCACATGATAAACACTTGAATGATAATGAACACTGCCTTCGTCTTTTACGTTCATTATTATTATTATCTTTCTCATCATTTAATGAATTTAACAAAAGGGCTCGTCCTTTTCACTCTATAACCAAACATGTTTGCATTATTACCGTTTTACATTTCTAAAATCAGGCATTAATCTACAACTCACACGAAAATACGTCACAACTTTTGGGATGCATCCCATCAACACAAACAAAACACTGGTTCACTGTTGCACAGTTTTTACTTTTTTAAAAGAAAAACTAATGTTCACTTTATTCACTTTCATGCAGTTCAGAATTGCGGAGTTTTTCTCTGCTCTCGAGTCTGTATTGTGTCTCTGTCGTCCCAGCCTCGGCAGCAAGTTGCCTATCTCTCTGCTATCTGCACTTTACTTTGTTCAAAAACTCTGACTAATAGATGATAGAGCAGACGTAGATTTAGAACGTTTGTCACAGGAAGGGTGAAGCGACTCTTGTGTGCAAGGCAACTTTCTTCCTGAAGCACAACTAGTGTTAGCACGTAGAATATTATTATGGGTTGTCGTTCCAATTCCTTAATAGCAACTCTGGCCCTGTGAAAACCATAAATGAATTCAATGCGATATTAAATTGATTTTATACATTTTTGTATTCACTCACGCAGCCAAGTGAGCGAGTGAGTATTATCTTTGTCTCGATATTAACCTAGCCCTATTTAATACGTACGTTGAAACTTGATTAAGATGGAGCACTTTTTGTGCTGCTACCATTTGTATCCCTAAAGCCAATTTCTATTTAATGCATACACATAAATGCACACATTTCTAATTTTAATATGGGCTCCTCTGTAATGGCAAACTAAAGCAACTAATGTAACTAGGATGAATATGGCACTGATGTTTTTTCGCTAAACATCCATTAAAAGAGGGTATGGCAATGGAGAATCGAGATGATTTGCCGTTCCCATTTGCAACACAAACCTGCGTTGTTTGGTGCATATATGCATCCATATTCCATACGGTGCTTTCTGTTACTGAGTATTCTCTGCTTATTTTTTCATAAAAAAAAGTCCAAATAAACCAGGAGTATCGATGGTGGTGTCCACGCTAAAACAGAGATGCAGTTTCTCTTCTAATATATTTAGATATGCCTACCAACTACACAAAAGTTATTTTTTGTTTATAATTCCTACATTTATAACTTATGATTATTCCATGCCGTACAATTCACTTCACAACAGCATCAACCTCATTGCCTTCATAATCATCAACAGCAGCAGTAACAGCATCCATTACAAATAATAATATCAGCATATTTACAATATGAGTTGTATAGAAAGGGCTTAAACAAAAAAAGCAATCACCAAAAACATCAGTATTTAGAACGAGCACCAACACCAACCATCCAACTTCACAACAACAACATCAATTCAGCAGACACACTGTACGACGATAATGATGACCGTCGTTACCACCACTGCTGCTACCATACACAAAGAACAACAGAGGAAGAGCAGCAGCAAACTGCACTAACCATGATAATGTACCAAACGCTGTCCTGGAACTGAAGGATATGAAAGGAGGATACTTGAGTGAAATATCTTTTTCTCCTTGTCTCTGTGTCTGCCTGCCTATGAGTCCATGCACACAATTTCGTTCCCTTACAAAAACTGAGACAGTGTGAGTTCAACCTAAAAGCCTGAGACACAGAAGCAAAAGAAGCCACTTGTGCTTTACTTTTGCTTGCCAACGCAAAAGGTAATATGCTCCTACTATCTCATCATACTCTTTCTGAACTACTTTGTGCTTACTTACTTATATTATTGCAGGCCTTTACTTTAGCCAGGGAGTATTATGCCATAGCATTCCATTCCTCCATCCCCGACCAAACAAAGCTTCCAAGTGTTACGACGGCTGAACCAAATATATACGCAACGTAGCCTGTGCTTGGTACATAACAAAACTCTGGTGTGTTTAAGTGTAAGGTTTATTATTATGCTTTTCTTTTTTCCTCTCTCTCCGTTCTCACTCTCACACACAACTCACACTCTCATTTCGTTTCCACCATCATACCAGCAGCATACCACATTACCAACTTCCACTGCTACGACAAAGTGGAGTGGAGCAAAAGGAGCACATGAAACTATTTCCAATTTCACTGAACGAACTCAGCAAAGATCCTTTATTATGTTGCCATATAACATTGTGGGAGCTTTTGTCGTCTCTCAGGAGAAACAAATGGCAGCAGAGGGGTGTTGCTGAACTAACTTGTCTGCACGAGAGATCTAACTGAACTAAACTCAGGGATGCAAGAACAACAAGACTTATACTAGTACAGAATACAGAAACACGAGAGCTCTAACTTGTTTTGAACATAACTTGGCTTATAATATGAACAAGCGTGCACAAAGACAAGGCTTCTCTTTGACTGCCACCACCACCACTTCTGTAATAGTAATACAGACATGCACTTGGACTTGGATCGGTTGGTCTTGTGTAAGTGTATGTGTTACTGTTATATATAGTACAGTAGGTAGGTATATTTTTGTTGAAAACGTCTGATAGCCTTATAGTTAATGTCTCACTGAAATAGTGTTATGAACTATTTTATATTATGTATTCTAGTATGAGGTAACCCCAAGTACGTATATCGTGCTTAGAGCACACATAACCAACTGCCGTAGATTTTATATGACTGAGCAAATTTATGAGGAATAAATATATCTTTCAGAGAGAAAGGATATCGTCATACAACAGGCAAACGATAGTGATTCTTACAATACGACGACGATATTGTTATGATGACGGTATGCTTTCTGTTGATGATGATCGTAGTGGTGGTATCCAAGAAGCCTTTTGGTTCTTCGGAATTGAAGTAGTAAGTAACAGACAGAAAAGACGTGTTGTTGTCGTATGCTTCTTGCTTTTTACGTGTGTGCATATATTTTAAATGAAGTTTTATGACAGAAAGGGAAAAATCGTTTCTGTGTGGTTGATGTTCCTCTTCTTACTTTTATTCTATAAGAAAAGCATGGATCACAATCACAGGACAGAACTAATGCATGTTGTTGATGAGTATAAAGATGCTAGCTAATACAAACGCTTAAAAGATGAGGGCTTCTTGGACAAGAAAAATATAGTTCTGAAGAGAGCTCGGAACGTTTTTACTCTTTCTTTCCTCTCACAATACAATGCTAACATCTTTTGATGAAACATTATCTACACTCATCCCTTGCTTTATAACTATGTCTCCCATTTTTTCACCAAGATACTTAAGTCCAGCTGCAAAAAATCACAAATAGTAGCAGAAACGAGAATAATGGTTGAATACCTTGCATACTGCTTAAGATACTATAATATGGTAATGCTGATTTTGTCAATGATGATGATGCTGTGGAGACAACATTATAAGAAAAATACCAAAAAGACATGTTTGCGAAAAAGATGTTTTGCAGGAACTTTGCTTATGCTGATGAATGTGAGTCATTTAGGATTTACTGCAAAGCTCCAAAAACGAGTGTGCCACAAAAATAAATGCAATTCGATTCTTTTGGACTATGTAAAAGTACATTCAGGATGGATGGAGATTCATTTTTTAAAAACCTGGTGATACTGAAAACTCTGAGTTGTTTGAGTCATATGCTCACTCATATGAGTCATTTCAGTTTCAGCAACAAATGGTCACACCGAGACCATATACCGTTGAAAATCAGGCTTATCATAATTCCTACTGAAATTACAATTAAAACGTCATGCAAAGCTGAAACATTATATACACTGTGCATTTTGCGAGAAAGCCTTCTAGTAATATTGTTACTTTCAGACTTAAAAATGATTATTTAGTCAGAGAGCGTTCATAAAATACAAGTTTTCTTATGAGCATTTGGCGTTCTCAGAAAAGGGTTGTTTTTGCTGAGCTGCTCCTGTCACAATAATAGCTGCATTCGAATTCCAATTTTTTGAGTAGGCGATTAAAATTACACGCTGTTCTCACACAGGCTGTTGTTTCGTCGTGTGGTGAGTGTAGAGAATACACAATAACAGCATACAGAAGGAGAGTGAGGCGACTTAGGGAATCCTTTCTCTTTGTGAAACAGCAACAACTCTAGTTGTTGCGTATTCTATATTAAAGCATTCAAAAAAACTTTTCTTGCTGATTACTAGTATTAGCCCTTCGGTTTTCTGTATTTGCTCTATCTTGCCAGTCAGAGTAAAATAGTTTAGAACATTCAGTATAATAGTTTCTTTCTCTTCCTGCAATATGCAATGTATTGGATCTGTGCATAATTTAACTGCTAATTTATTTGTTTGAATATATAGCATTTGGAATTTGGATGTTCCTCCCCCTTTAGAAGTAAATGCATAAAGGAGGAAAAGGACGAAGAGGAAGAATAATAAAATATATATAAAAGCTGCAAACTTAGTAGTGCTTGCATGATGATGGTATTGGTGGTGGTGGAAGGAATGGAAAAGTGCCATAACGCAGTTTACTGCTTTTTGCCTGCTGTATGTATATCCAGTTTCATAAAAAAGCAAAGAAGAAAAGAGAGAAGAGAGGAAAAGAGATATGCACGATTGGATGGGAAAGCTTTTAGTTTGTTATATATTTCTACTAAATGGTTGCTTGCTGTTTGATGGAAAAGAGGAAGAGAAACGAGCAGAAGGCACACCACCACCACCGCTATGCACACATTGCATGCACTATATACTAACGATTGCAAACTGCCAACATTGTGGAAGCTTCCCAGGTTTTTTTGGGTTGGGGCATAATATTCTTTGTATATTATATTCCTTCATCATCGGCAGAAAAGAAGAGCCGAGAGAGAAGAGAGGGTCGGCCGGTCTCCAAAGAATGAAAAGGGTCTTGGGTCCCTTTGGAGAAATGAAAATTCTCCCTTTTCTACATCGTCTTTAATATTTCTTTTTCCTCCTTTTCTATGTACTCTTGTACAGACTGCGTATACTTCTATTAGTGCTGTGTTGATGCCTAATGCTCGCCTCCAGCAAGCCGATTGTACGTTTACCCGTCCGTCACGTAAGTAAGCATGTACCCGTGAACACAAACCACCATCTCTCCATCAAATATTATATTCGTCTATTCTTCTTTTCCGTTGAAGATTGAGTTCCATCCAACATACAGCTCTCTTTCTTCCTATTGCTCTTATTTCTTTTGGTAATATAGTAATACCCGACATTCAATAGCCTGAAAAAGTCCATCCAGAAAACAGTTTTCTTTTTTAAGACCTTTTTCTTCTACGTGCAACTTTGTGAACAATTTATTTCGGTGATCATCTCATCAGCTTTAGCAAAAGTTACATCTTTTGTGTCGTACCTATATGTCGCGATACTTTATAATAAAATGGAAAACCTAGCTAGGGCTCGTTTTGTTAGAGCTGCTTTTTGTTTGACACATACAACAAGAATCTTTCAAAATGTACAATTTTGTTCCTGTCCTTTTACAATATTGCCAGTTGTTAGTAGAATTTCCACCATCTAGTTTTCCCTAATAGTCAAGTCCGCAATATTCTAAACAGTCAGCGTATTATAGCTTTTTAAATATTCAGTTCCATATTCCTGCTTTTTTTAAAAGTATGTAGCATGATACATACTGAAACGAGAACAAATAGGTAGATGTAATATACCGCTTATATGATTGAAAGAAGTGCCACATTCAATATTGCTTAGCTTCCCTAAAAGAAATTATAATAATCTTTTATTGATTGATAGATTAAATGACTTAAAACATTGTTACAATTTCTGCTAGTTTGCATATCAAATGCATACACTTCCTCTATCAAAGAAAATAATGGTTTCAAATGCTTACGTGTAAAATCCTCATATACTTACAATACGCAGCGAATTAACAATGTGTAACCAGTCAATGCGAACAAAACAACAGTGGTAAAAAGGAAATGTTGTTTCTTTCATCCACTTTTTGCACCTCTCTATACAGTTTTTAGAAATCCACATTGTGAAAACCAACGATGCAAACAGTATCAGTTGTAGGCGAAGAGTCACCCGGTAGTGTTTTCTTCGAGTAAGATGGTTGAATGAAAAACTAGCAATGCAAGAGTAAAACAGATTTAATTTGCCATATCCTTTTACAAATGGCCAGAGTTATATCACAACAGCAATATTATAGTATATTACATGAATAATCATAATTTGCTCACGTTAACTTTCAACATTTAGTAGAAGCAAATAACTGTTTTTGCATATAAGCATAATGAAAATGTAAGGTTGCCTCTTATTGTAAGCCGTTATGTATAAATTCTGGAAGCTCATATTTGATTTGTTGTTACTTCCAGATTTTAGAAAATACCTACTTGTATTTCTTCGGATTCCATGCATATGGGTTCATGATACACTAATCATGATTTACCTTATATAGTAAAACAATATTGCACCACAAAATATAGTACTTCTAGCGTTGCGTAATGTTTATTGCATTGATTTTACTTTCATAAAAACATATAATGCATGGAAGAATGTGTAGTGTGCAGACATACTGAACTGCTACTAGCTTATTGAAACTCATTGAAACGAAATGGTGATGAACGAGCTTCGTTTTTTAATATTCAAGATTAACGTTTCCAAACCAGCCTTTAAAACAGCTTATTAATAACAACGGCGTTATTTTGTCATGCATAATTATTGCCTATACCGAAAGCTTGTACGAGAAATATCTGTGATTGTGAAGGGATTCTATGTTATATGTTCATCAGCAATCAAAGGAAAGTTTGACATAAGTATAAACGCTTGCAAATATATCCAATTCAGACAACTAACATTTTGTTGTCAATAAAATACATTTTTTCTAAAAGCAGGGAAATTGATTGTTTGTTATTATTTATTTATTTATTTATTTTATTTATTTTTATTTCCTTCATGAACTCGACCGTAATCTGATGGTGGTGCATGGGAAAACTCCGGGGAGAAAACCATACACAGCTCCCGCAAGCAAGAGCTCACATTCATGCACCATTTGTCAAATTACAAAAACTGAGCAATATTACAATGTTCCCAAATTCATGGGTTTTTAAAAGTCGTTAATTACAATGAAAAAGAAAATGAGCCAAACAATGATAATTTAACATACTTAAATTATTTCTATAAATTTCCCAAACATGATGAAGATCGACCAACTTAATTTAAAGAATAACTTAGCTCTGTAACAAATGATCATGTAATTTAGCCTTAAACATATTTAAGCTTGACGCGTTTTTTATAACTTCAGGAAGATTATTCCAGGCTAAAACAGCTTGTACTGAGAACACTCTTTGCCCTGTTACTGTCTTAGGTGCAAAGTCACCTCTGATATTACTTGCGTTTCTAGTGTTGTAGCTATGAATATCACTTGCTTGTTTGAAAACATTTTCAAAAACAGGGATACAACCATTAGATTTGAATTTATAAAATATACACAGTAACTTGAATAAACACATTTCTTTAGGGAAAAGCCATTTAAGATCACTCTTAATCATCTCTGCTACACGATCGTACTTCCGAAGGCCTAAAATTAGTCTTGCCAGAGATCTAATGCATCTCTCTGCAATTTTTAAAACTTTTTTAGTACTCCCACCCCACACTACAATCATGTAATTAATTATGCTCAAAAGAACTGCATTTCCTATGATACATAACGATTCTTTAGAAAACATACCCCTAATCATATACAATGAACGGAGCCTCATATAACAAATGGAGGCTATTCTATTTACGTGTTTATCAAATTTAAGCAATGGATCAATTAGCAGTCCCAAACATTTTAAATACTCAGAGCATTTAACAGTAGTATTTTCTATCGTGAAGTGAAAGTTATTAACCAACCTATATATATTTCCCGATGAACAGGTTATCATTTTAGTTTTGTCAACATTTAAACATAAATCATTTTCAGACAGGTATTTGAGCAAAGAAGGCATTTCTGCTTCAATTCTATTACGTAAACTTTCTAACGCTTTATGGTGCCCTATAAATACAATGTTAGTGTCGTCCGCAAATATTGCCTTTAAGTCGCCTACTTTAAGTTCAGGAAGGTCATTAATATACAAAGCAAAAAGTATTGGCCCTAAGTTACTACCAGCAGGTATTCCTGCCAGGGTTTCAAGCAGATTTGAGCGTTTACCATTAACCTCAACAAATTGAAATCTAGCTTTAAGATACGATAAAAGCCATTTGACGGAAATACCATATTTTTTGCAAAGTTTTCTAAGCAATTTGAGCCTGTTAACGGAATCGAAAGCTTTCCTCAAATCGATACTTATAATTATACAAATATAACCTTTGTCAATCTGCTTTCTAACAAAATCTGTAAGGACGATCATCGCTAGCTCAGTTGAATGGCCTTTTCTGAAGCCAAATTGAAACGGAGACATTATCTTACGATCTTCGACAAACGCTATAAGTTGTTGGTAAAATACCTTCTCCATGATTAACAACAAATTAGGTGTTAATGAAATAGGCCTGAACTGATCCGGAGTTGTCGCATTATCTACCTTAGGAATAGGTATTACTCTGGACGTTTTAAGAATATCAGGTACAATATTCTCGGAAAACGAGGTATTAATAATTTTGACCACTAGCTCACAAAAAGATGGAATTGGAAGTAAAGTTCCTAGTAGAAATTTTGACATGCCTAAAATGTCTAAAGTTTTATCTGCCTTATTTCTTACAGTTTTCCATGCTTTTAAAACATCCTGAGATGAAATACTGGACGGTTGGAATAAGCATGAATTTTCAAACGAAAAATGACCTACCATTGTATTGAAAGGCTCTTTTCCAGGAGCAAATCCCATTTCCACATAATACTTATTAATTTTGTCCAAATCTACCTGATTTGTCAGCTTACTACCAGTTTTGAAACTAAAATTAGTTTTGCTAAGAGCTCCCCACACCCCGTGTTTTCTAACTAAAGAATTACCAATTTCCCTAAAATCAGATTGCATGGATTGTCGAATGCGTTTTCTATATTCGTTGTATTTCTCACGAAAAAAGCTATTGCCCGTACTTAACCTGGCGAGATAATAATTTTTGATAACACAAAGGCGTTTAGTTTTTTCAGAAATCGTAAACATGTTCTTACGTGCTGACTTAACTATGGTCATGGTTGGTACTTTCGAGATAATCTCACTAAATAAATCAACACAAGAATTAGTCATAGCATTCAGATCACTCTTAAGCTTACATATCAACTCGCTGCTACTTACAACAGCTGGAATAATATCAGCCCAATTAATTTTGTTATAATTCTTAAGCAACAAAAGTTCTTTTCTAGCTTTAGGTTTTGTAACAGAGAATTTAAAATGAACCAACAAATGATCAGAAATATCCTCGTCAATAACTTGTAACTCGTGTACCTTTTGTGAACTATCTTTGTCCACTATGACCACATCGAGAAGTGCACTTTCCCTAGTACTCTGTTTAACAAGCTGATCATAATTCAGTCTTTTCAAAACACTTTGTGCCCTACGAGCACTCAAATCATCTAAAAAGTTGACATTCAGGTCGCCTAATAAAATAACGGTACGTTTGTACCGCAGGAAATCTTCTAAAATGCAGGATATGTTATTTAGATCATTACCTAAATGGTTAGTTCTATACATAATACAGACAATAAATGATTTCTGAAACGCAAACTGAACAGATACACATAACACCTCTAAGCTTGTGGGAACTTTCCAATTTGTCGTATCAATTTCATTAGTTTTAACTTTTAAGCTTGTATCATAAATAATTGCTACACCCCCTCCTCTACCGTCGCGGTCACATCTTACTATATTATAGTTACTTGGCAGGGGTACAATTTCATCCGAAAGCCAAGTTTCGGTAACGCACAACAAGTCAAACTCATATTTACACAGAAGTTGATGAAGTTGATCCAGTTTATTCCTAATCGAACGAAAATTTATGTTTCCAATTTTGAGCGATGCCGGGTTTTGTTTCTTCAGTCAGTCCTCGTGCATAGGTGATGTTTCCGCCGTTGCAACAGGGTCCCCTCCAGGTTCACTAGGCCTCATCATTTTGCGGGGTCGAGAGTCGTCTTCATTATTTTGAGAATTCATGTCCTCAGAATCGGTTTGTCCAAAACTTCTCCTTGCTTGTTTTGCCGTTTGTGATCTTGTAACAATTGAAGATTTTTCTGGAACTCGAGGCTCACGCGTTCGTTTTCTCTCCGCATGTGTCTTATCAGGTGTCAGACTAATCCCTCTGAACTCAGGGTGCCATTTCAGCAACTTGCGATTCTTGAGAGCCATATCTCTGTCCAGACTATTTCCAAACTTTATGATTTGTGGGCGAGGTTTCCCATTGCCAATAGATCCCACTTCTCCAATTCTCTGCCAGCAGTATTCAGGTGTCTTGTGCGGTAAAACAGTTTGCAAAAAAGCATTAGTCAGACCTATTCCTTCATGAGTTTCAGGAACTCCATACA